>JAQNDB010002116.1:0-40023 GCA_029204045.2 Tillandsia leiboldiana | reverse complement strand
AAAAGTCCCACCCTAAGTCTTAGAAGGAAAACCCACCTTTTTCTCGTTGCTCAGTGATCAACACTCGATTCCTCCGCTCTTGGCGCGCTCCTCGAACCTCCCGGTCCCCCGGAGAAGTCAGTACCCACAACAACACGTTAAAGGAAAAGTATACCATCCGATTCCATCGTGTACCGGGGCCCTCTGATCCGACGGGGCGGCAGCGGCCCGGGTCGGAACGTGGAGGAGGTGACCCCCGCGCCGCCGCGCTGTCCGCGCGTGTGCATGGGCACCCTGCCAGCGGGCGCCCCGGCGTGCGCTTGGCCCGCGCGGGTGCTCTGCCCGCAAGCGCGGGCGGCCCCACGTGGCGCCAGGCCCTGCGCGGGCGCCCTGCCAGCGGCGGCCCCGCGCCGGTGCTCTACCCGCAAACGCGGGCGGCCCCGCGCGGGCGCGCCTGCCAGCGGCGGCCCGCGCGGCGCTTGGCCCCGCGGGTGCTCTGCCCGCAAGCGCGAGCGGCCCCGCACGGCGCCGGGCCCCGTGCCGGCGCCCAGCCAGCGGCGGCCCCGTGCGGCGCTTGGCCCGCGCGGGTGCTCTGCCCTGCTAGCGCGGGCGGCCCCACGCGGCGCCAGGCCCCGCGCGGGCACCCTGCCAGCGGCACCCGCGCGGCGCTTGGCCCCGCGGGTGCTCTGCCCGCAAGCGCGGGCGGGCCCGCGCGGCGTCAGGCCCGCGCGCGTGCGGCGCCCCGCGGCAGCGGAGGGTGCGGCCGACCGTGAGCACCCCCGTCTTCCTCTTCCCCGACGAATTGGTGATGAACCGAAAACCTAATTTAGTTTAAAATTAAAACTCACCGACAATCTCACCTTGGTTTCACTGGTAAGGGAGGAGGAAGCGAGAGGATCGTCCCGTTCTCGTCGCCTCGTTCCTTCACGCCCGCTAGCAGTTGGTGGGAAGAAGGTAGGAGGAGGATCGGGGTTCCTCTTGCGCTCCTCAGAAAATCCTAACGCGACACGAATGCGGTGAGGAGTGGGAAAAGGAACCCCAGCCCCCAAACTCACCTCTTAAAGATCAGGTGCGAACCAGAGTCCAAAGAAATTACCTCGGAAAGCATGCTAAACGCCCGACCGCCCTTTTATGCACCCGTAACCGCTACTAAACTTCGAAAATTTATTCTGGGAGATCCCGAAGTCGGAAATCAGATCTGATCGTGCCGCCGATCTCCGTTTCGCGAGTTCTATCGCCTAAAATTACCCGCGAGCCCCGACGGTCTGCCCAGAAAAAGTGAATTATTAACCCACCCGCCGGACCACTAAAGGAGTACATAAATAATAAAGTTCTGAAATACAATTCAAAATGGTGGTTACTACACCACTCACCTCTTAAAAACAAGTTTCGTCCCCCAAACTTAATCTTGGGTCATGGTGAAAAGATCGGGTAGCACTCCCTCATTTTTGACTCCAGCTCCCAAGTCGCTTCTCGCTCTTCGTGGTTGCTCCAGAGTACCTTCACGTAGGGGATTGCTCGGTTGCGCAGCGTCTTACTTTCTCTTGCTAGGATTCGCACTGGGGTTTCCTTGAAGCTCAGGTCCTCCTTAAGTTTGAGAGTAGAGACATCCAGAACATGCGATGGGTCGGGGAGGTATTTCCGGAGCATTGACACGTGGAACACGTCGTGGACTCTGTGGAGGTTTGTGGTAGGGCAAGGCGGTAACCACCGGCCCGATGCGCTCCAGGATCTCGAATGGCCCCACAAACCGTGGGCTCAACTTTCCCTTAAGCCCGAAACGCTTAATTCCCCTGGATGGCGAGACTCGCAATAACATGTGCTCTCCCACTTGGAATTCCAAGTCGCGGCGCCTCTGGTCTGCGTAGCTCTTCTGTCGACTCTGGGCGGTCAGTAAGCGCTGTCTGATGAGGCGTACCTTCTCTTCGGTTTCTTCCACTAAGTCGGGTCCCAAGAACTTTCGTTCCCCTAAGTCATCCCAACAGATCGGGGATCGGCAGCGCCTCCCGTATAAGGCTTCGTAGGGCGCCATCTGTATGCTGGCCTGGTAGCTGTTGTTGTAGGCGAATTCCACGAGGGGTAGGTAGCGTGACCATCCGACCCCCAAATCCAGTACGCAGGCGCGTAGCATGTCCTCGAGGGTCTGGATCACCCGCTCAGACTGTCCGTCCGTCTAGGTGTGAAAGGCTGTGCTGAACTGTAGGTTGGTTCCCAGAGCCCGCTGTAGACTCTGCCAAAAATTCGAGACAAAACGCGTGTCTCCATCTGAGGTGATCGACGCCAGCATCCCATGCAATCTCACGATCTCGCTGATGTAGACTTGAGCTAACCTCTCTCTGGTCCATGTTGTATGAATAGGCAGGAAATGTGCTGATTTGGTTAACCGGTCCACTATGACCCAGATCGAGTCGTGCCCCTGTTGTGAACGTGGGAACCTAGTGACGAAATCCGTGGTGATTCGATCCCACTTCCACTTTGGCACCGGTAAAGGCTACAACTTTCCCGCCGGCCGCTAGTGCTCGACCTTTATCTGTTGGCAGACCAGGCAGTGAGCTACATGTCGCGTCACATCTCCCTTCAGTTTAGGCCACCATAAGGTCTGCTTGAGGTCCCCGTACATCTTCGTACCTCCCGGATGCACCGCATAAGGGGCGCGGTGTGCCTCTGCCAAATTTCCTCCTCCAATCCGACGAATCCGGCACGCAAATCCGCTCGCGGAACCGTAGGGTGCCGTCGCCTTCCACCGAAAAATCATTCTCTTGGTTCAGGAGATCTTGTCTCGTATGAGCTGTAAGTGAGGATCGGTCAGTTGCCCCTCCCGGATTTTCTCGAACAGCGTAGGCTTGACTATCAAGGTTAAAAGTTGCGCAACCGTACCCGCTGGTACCACTTCCAACTTCAATCGTGAGAACTCCGCGATCAAGCTGCTCTGCTCAGTTATCGCGCCTACAGACGTCCCTTCCAGCTGCCCCTTCCTGCTCAAAGCGTCTGCCTCCTCGTTTGCCTTCCCGGGGTGGTATTGAATTGATAGATTGTAATCCTTCAGCAATTCTAACCACCGCCTCTGCCGCAAAGTTAATTCCTTTTGAGTGAACAGGTACTTAAGACTTTGGTGGTCCGAGAAAATGTTACAGTGACACCAAATAGGTAAGTGTCTCCAAAGCTTTAAAACAAAACCCACTGCGGCCAGCTCTAAATCGTGTGTCGGGTAGTTCTTTCGTATTCCTTCAGTTGCCTGGAAGCATAGGCTATTACTTCCCTTGTTGCATCATTACACCCCCAAGGCCGATCCTTGATGCATCATAGTATACTTCATAGTCCTCTCCGGGTGTCGGTAGTACAAGTACTGGTGCCCTGGTTAGCCTTTTCTTGAGTTCCTTCGAAGCTCTCCTGGCATTTAGCTGTCCATACAAATTTTTCCCCTTTTCTGGTCCAACCGGTTCAAAGGGGTAGCAATTCTTCGAGAAACCCTCGACGAAGCGTCTGTAATAACTTGCCAGGCCCAAGAAACTGCGGATCTCCGTCACTGTAGTCGGTGGCTGCCAATCGATCACCGACTCCACATTCTTGGGGTCCACGGCAATTCCTTCCGCTGAAATCACGTGCCACAAAAATCCCACCACGCGAAGCCAGAATTCACATTTCTTGAGTTTAGCAAACAACTTTTGATCCCTGAGAGTCTGGAGAATTGTTCGCAAATGGTCCTCGTGTTCCTCGTCGGTGGATGAATAGATCAGGATGTCGTCGATGAAGACCACCACGAACCGGTCTAGGAAGGGCCTGAAGATTCTGTGTCATCATATCCATAAATACCGCAGGGGCGTTAGTAAGCCCGAACGGCATAACTGTGAATTCGTAGTGGCCGTACCAGGTTCGGAAGGCGATTTTTGGAACATCGTCGTTCCGAACTCGGAGCTGATGGTATCCCGATTGCAGGTCAATTTTGGAGAAGACCGTCGCTCCCCGTAGCTGGTCGAAGAGATCGTCGATTCTGGGCAGGGGGTACTTATTCTTCACCGTAACCTTGTTTATCCCTCTGTAGTCGACGCAGAGTCGCAAGCTTCCGTCTTTCTTCCGCACAAAGAGTACCGGTGCGCCCCAGGGTGACACGCTCGATCTGATGAAACCTTTGTCCAAGAGGTCTTCAAGTTGCGCCTTAAGCTCTTTCAACTCCGCGAAGGCCATTCGGTAAGGCGCCTTCGTGATAGGCTGCGTGTTCGGTAGGAGCTCGATAGGGAACACAACTTCATGTTCAGGGGGCATCCCGGGTAGTTCCGTCGGGAAGACGTCGGGAAAATCCCTCACTACCGGGATGTCTGAAGGTGTCGCAGAGGGTCAGGTGGCTAGATCCACAGATGCCAAGTATGCCACACACCCACCTTCCACCAATCTTCTGGCCCGGCTGTTGAGATGACAGTTGGGAAGGAGGTGCTCTTGCACGCCAGGTACACGTGTTCGGGGAAACCCGGTTCTTGTAGTCGCACCTGCCGCTTCTCGCAGTCGATTACTGCTTGGTACCTTGTGAGCCAGTCCATGCCCAACACTGCGTCGTACTCCTTCAGGGGAATTACTACCAAATCCCAAGGGCAAGACAGTCGCCCTAGCTTTATCGGGCATGCAGCCACAAAGCTATCAGCCTCCAAGGGCCCACCCGCAGTTTGGACCGTCATTCGACTTTGGAGAGGTCTCTCCCCAAAACCAAGCACAAACACGAAGTCACGAGAAATGAAAGAGTGTGTTGCTCCGGTATCAAAAAGAGTTCTAGCACGGGAATTTGAAACAGAAGTAATACCTGCTAGTACATCCTCCAGCGGGTCCGACTCTTGGCGGGTCATCGAGTAAACTCGCCCGCCTGGTTGAGGCTGTCTATCCCCATCTCGCCGTGGTGAAGGGGGTCTAGAGGTCGACCCCATAGGAGCTTTCCCCCGTCCTGAATGTTGTGGCGAAGGCGCAGACGCTGCGGAGGATGCTGTTCCCAGGTTAAGGGCAGTTGCGGCGAAAGTGCCCCTGCTTGCCGCAGCGGAAGCAATGATCATTTCTTTGGGGGCAATCTAACACTCGGTGCGCCCCCCCCGCATATCACACAAGGCCTGTCCCCCGGCCTCGGTCCTCCTGCAGGTGCGCTCCGAGATCCCGTCTGTTGTCTGCACCGTTTGGGGGGGTCGGCTCCCGCTAGAAGAGCCTCCCCCAGAGTACTGTTGCGGTCGTTTCTTGTCCTCGTGCTGAGCTGGGGCCTCCCTTCTGGCGCGCGTAACAGCGAACCCGCGCTCCACCACAGTGGCCCTGTCGACCACCTTCTAAAAAGTGTGTAATTCTGCTGCTTGCACCACCTGGAAAATATCACTTCGCAAGCCATCCACAAAAAGTTGCGCCTTGTGGGACTCGTCCCTTATGACGAATGGGACGCAGTTGGCCAATCACACGAACTCGTGTTGGTATTCCGTAACCGTCCTGCTCCCTTGCTGGATGTGATTCAAGTCGTCCTCCAGTTGCCGTTTGACGCTGTTGGTGAAGAAAGCTCCGAACAGCTCCTGCTTGAACGTGGTCCACGATGGGAGAACGGTGCCCTTTGTGGGATCAGGGCATGCCGTCTTCCACCATAAGCGGGCGTTCCCCTCTAGGAAGTGGACCGCTAGGGGAACCCGCTCGCAATCCTCCATGAGCAAGTCTTCAAATAATTTTTCCATCGAATCCACCCACTTCTCGACGACCCAGGGATCGGTCGTCTCCCCTTCAAACACCGGTGGGTCATATTTCTTGAAGTTAGCCAGGTTGGCCCGCACTCGGTCCCGCTCAGTCAGCGGAACTGACCCCTCCCCCGTGGCGACGGCGGCCACGGTGGGGGAGGGTGTCACCACGGTCTCCCCCAGGGAACCCCCGCCAATGGTCCCCGGTGCCGGTCCCGTAGTCGCTGTCGTAGGTGCTGCTGCTGGCGTCGTAGTCTGGGCTGACGGCATCCCGGCTGCCGCAGCCGGTGGAGGGGGCCGCCCCTGTCCAGGCCCTCGTCACCTGCGGTCCCGTTGCTGGTGTGGTTGGCCCCTGCGGAGGGGCCTGGACGACCGTCACTGTCGCGGCCGGTTGCTGTTGCGTCAACTGACGCACCTGGTCCGTGAGGGTCACCAGTTGCCCTGCCATCTCTAGCAATTGTTGCCGCAGGAGCTGGTTCTCCGCGGCCGTCGACGCCGTCGCATCTGCCCCCGTGTCCTCTGTTGGGTTATATGAAATATAGATCTAAATAGGGGAAAAAACACCTAGAGGGGGGTGAATAGGTGTAAACAATAAACACTCAAAAAATCATTGCGCAACAAAACCCAATGCGGAAAAATAAAAGAACACGCAAGATTTTTACGTGGAAAAACTCCAAATCGGAGTAAAAAACCACGGGACCGATAACACGGTGAAATCCACTAGAATTGAAACACGTACAAGGTGATTTAACGTACTCACAGACGACTCAACCTTTTACCATACGCTCCTAGTTGATCTTCTCCGCTCGTTCCGCAACGCGTCTCGAATCCACGATCTGCGTCCAACGCCGAATCCACGGCGTCCAACGTCGAGTCCACGACGTCCGACCGAATCCACGGTCTTCACCTAGTAGCACGCTTCGAATCCACGAACGTACCTCACTCCGAATCCACGAGAGCGGTTGCACCTTGAATCCACAAGGCCACGCGAGTCCACGCGCCGATTTTGGGGAAATCATTGTTTTTTGGGCGGTGATGATCCGCCGAATACTTAGATCAAAGATAGATAGGAAATACCATCTAAGTATTCATTAGTTTGATTCAACTCAAGATGTGAGTATGAAAACCTAGAATCAAACTAATCAATATAGATGAAGAAACATAGAGTAATATCTAATGATTCCCTTTCTTCTCTATATGTGGATCTTAGGCCGTATAAGATGATATTTGAATATGACGGCTATTTTTCTTTTTATCGGCCTCGCCCTAGAAAAATGAATCATAGGGTCTATTTATAGGTTAGAAACCCTAGGAAGGAGATAAGAATCAAAAACCTACCATTTCTGGAATTTTTACGGACGGCGATCCGGATCGGATTTCTGCGATCCGGATTGCAGTAGCAAGAAAGACGGTTTCCAGAAAAACGATGGTTCGGGATCCGGATCGAAATGGCTGATCCGGATCGTTCATACAGTTTCACCAAACATCAACGTTCGGGATCCGGATTGCAATTCCTGATCCGGATCGTGCAAGTAAAAAGGTAAAACTAGTGTTCGGGATCCGGATCATGAAATGCTGCGATCCGGATTGAACCAGTGTATGAACGAACACCCTTCGGGATCCGGATTGGAATGCCTGATCCGGATCCTGAACATGTCCCATGTCCAGTTTTTGATTTTTATGCAATGAAAAATTATTCCAGGTGTTTCTACACTACAAGAAGTATTCGGATCACCAAAAATCTTTAGTTAAACATACCTGATCCTTTTGAATTCTTCTTTCTTGAGATTGAGTTAAATGATCCAACCTTCTTCACCTTCAATCTTCAAGACTTGAACCTTTCACGAAATTACGCCAACTCAAATTCCGTAACAATCTCCCCCTTTGGCGGTTTCGTGACAAAACACAGATCTACTAAAGAAAATTCAAAAAGATATTTTTGTTGCTATCACCATACAACAAAAATTTACAATGGAGATCCAAAAAATTTAAAACATGAGATAAACTCCTAAAACAGACTCTAGACTTAGACATCTGTACTCTGTGCACACAGAAATCATTCTTGACAAAAAGAATCGTTAGATACCTCAAGAATTGAAACATACAAAACCAAGTACAGAGATAGAGTTTATCTGATCAACATGACATTTGAGAATTCAGATATGTAAGAGAATCATAGTCAAAAACCAACATATCTTCTATGCATTCAAACACCAAATGTCACAAAGTGTTAGTCCAACATCAACTTGTTAGTCATATTACATGCCCAAATAGTTAGTCGAATAGTTAGTAGGGACATGCACACAGAACACAAGATAAAAACCAAAGTTGAAGTTGAAGTGATACTTACCTTGATGTTCACACATTCACACAGTTTTCACATCATCATTGTTCAAGTTCTCTCTAAACTCTCTCCCCCTTTTTGTCACAAACGTTAGCCAAAAATACAAAAATTTAAGGAGAGTTAAAGATTTCAAAATCGAGAAAAACCTGAGAACTAAAATTAAAGCAAAGTAAAAACAGAGCATTTAAAACCTAAAAACTGAAAACCTGCACAAGAGAATTAGTTGACAAACGATTCAAGCATCTGAATCTGAGTCATTCGAGGACGAGTCCTCAGAGCTCGTGCAACCCAGCTTTTTCAAAATTCCTTTAAGCAATCCTGAAATCGTAGAACACTCTTGTTTCATCTGATGTATATCCTTGGACATCTTTCTGAGTCCTAGAGCCATTTTGTCTTGCTCTTGTTTGATGGAAGACTCCAGGTTTCCCTTTTGGTCAGTTCTTCTGGAATTTGAGGAACGTTGTGTGACAATTGACGGAGCAGTCTGTCCTTCATTCCGAGGAGATCTTCTTGGCAAAGAGTGTGAATTGTCAAGAGGTTCATTGCTTGGCAGTATCCTTGACATGAACCATGGCAGCAAGTAGGAAAATAATCCATGTGATCACCATTTTGATTGCTAGTGAAAAATGTATCCTGTGAAGACCAACTCAAGAACACATGAAAAAATTGTTAATTTTCAAAAATTTGAAAAATTGTACCCAAACAATCATAATCATGTAGAGAGAATAAGAATCAAATTAGTTTTGCAAAAGGAATTTTAAAAATAGATCAATTGCATGTTTTTCAAAAATTCCTATTATATGCCCTAAAACAGAAATTTCATAAATCGAAGCCCAAAAATTCGTTAATCAGGAGAATACCTAGCATATAATCAAAACTAATCTACCCAGAGTTCTTATTTCAAAAGAGATTTGACCAAAAACCATTCAGAAACGAAAAAGATAGAAAAATCTCATCACGTTTTGAAGAAAATAGAGAAAACCTGTGAAAAACGAGATTTTGATCAATAAAACTTACTTGGATTCGAAGAACTTGGGTTAGGAAAGCTCCAAGGTGCAAGTATTCTAGAGAGAGAGGCTCTAGAGACTTGAGAACAAAAGATTAAGGTAAAAGAAATCAAAACCCTTTCGTTCCATTAAAAACCTTAGCCGTGATCCGGATCGGATCGAGATTTCGATCCGGATCGGCTAGCCGCAGGAAGAAGCCTGCGTTCGGGATCCGGATCATTTAACCCGATCCGGATCAGCTGTAACTTCTTCTTCAGAAAAATTTAGAAAAAATCCATAAAATCCAGAAAAAGTTTGTAAGCATTTTAGCACATCAACTTTAAACAAAAATCATTGTTTCATGTCAAAAGAAATAAATTATGTTAAATCTATCAATAACATTCAAATAATGACATGACAATTTATAGAAATTAAAACTTTTAAAGTTGATCAAGTTCAAACACATCCATCATGATCTTATGAGTACGGCATTTATCATATCATTAAAATGGTAAAGAAAATGAATTACCAAGATCAATAGATGTTTGAAATCCTAAATAAATTATATATTGTATCTAAACAATCTGTTGAAGAGAGTGGCTCTTTGAGCATCTTTCTTTAAAAACCCACCTTATACCAACCTTGAAATTTGACAGAGTCAAGTATCTCAATATGCATTTTACTTAATCAAAAATTGAACAACCATGCTTGGTATACATGTGGTAGCTGCACACAGTACTCGGACGACCGAGGTGGTAGCTCTTTCCTCCATGTGGTGGTAGTTTTCACACTCCTCATTGGGATGTAACTCTTTCCACATCTTTTGAGCATTTTACTTTTCATTGACTCCCCCTCAATTGGCTATCAATTATTTAATATATAAAGTATTCAACCAATGATTGATCTCGAATTCATACTCAACTAAATAGTCAAATAAGATAACAACAATACCAAGAGATCATTGAGAGAGAAATTGACTTTGATCAATTAAAAATGGTTTAATTTAAATAAATGATCAATGCATCAACTGAATTATTATGATACCCAAAGCATAATAGATTTCTAATTATATGAAAGGATGCAGGTAAAGTCAATAATACACATGCTCAATTAATGTACTATGTATAAACATAGATAAAGAACAAAAACACAAAAACAAAACCTAACCTAAGCAAAAGTTTCAAAAGGAAGTTTATTTCAAGGAAAGCATTCCAATTGCTTTATGCAAATGAATAAAACGTTTTTGATCCAAAGGTTTTGTTAAGATGTCAGCTAATTGATCTTCAGTTGAAATATATGAAAGTTGAAGAGTATTTGATTCAACTAGCTCTCTAAGAAAATGATATCTAAGTTCAATGTGTTTTGTTCTAGAGTGCAACACAGGGTTTTTGGAAATGTTTATAGCACTAGTGTTGTCACAAGGAATTGTTACCGAAGTTGCTGAAATCCGGAAGTCGCTCAACACACTTTTCATCCAAATGAGTTGGGTTGAACAACTACCCGCTGAAATGTATTCCGCTTCGGCAGTCGAGAGTGCTATGCAATTCTGCTTTTTACTGTGCCATGCAACAAGGCAATGGCCAAGATAGAAGCATGCACCACTCGTGCTTTTCCGATCATCCACTGATCCTGCCCAATCGGCATCTGAGTATCCAACAATGTCCAAACTAGTTCCCATAGGATACCAAATTCCGAAATTAATTGATCCTTTGATGTACCGGATGATCCTTTTCACCGCTTTCAGGTGAACCTCCTTTGGTGCTGATTGATATCTCGCGCAAATCCCAACACTAAAGGATATATCCGGGCGACTAGCCGTGAGGTAAAGTAGACTTCCAATCATACTTCGATACAGTTTCTCGTCTACATTCTCACTATGTGATTCACTTCCAAGTCCCTTGTGGCTAGTTCCCATTGGAGTCGGAAAATCCTTCGAATTTTCTAAGTCAAACCTTTTAACCAACTCCATTGCATACTTGGATTGACACAAGTGAATACCTTCATCATTTTGTTTAATTTGCAATCCAAGAAAATAAGTCAATTCGCCCATCATGGACATCTCAAATTCGCTTTCCATGGTCTCCGCGAATTTAGAAGCATCGTTATCTCTTGTTGCGCCAAATACAATGTCATCGACATAGATTTGTGCTACAATGAAATTCTTTTGATAATGCTTCACAAAGAGAGTCCTGTCAGCTCCCCCTCGAGTATAGCCCTTCTCCAAAAGGTGCTTAGTCAACCTTTCGTACCATGCTCGCGGTGCTTGTTTCGGACCGTAAAGAGCCCTTTTCAAACGAAAAACATGGTTAGGCTGTTTATGGTCTACAAAACCTTTCTGTTTAGCCACATAAACTTCCTCATTTAAAAACCCATTTAGAAACGCGCTCTTAACGTCCATTTGAAATAATTTGATTTTAAAATGACAAGCAATAGCAAATAGTATACGAATGGACTCGAGTCTAGCTACAGGGGCGAAAGTTTCATCAAAGTCTATACCTTCTACTTGAGAGTAGCCTTGAGCAACTAATCGTCCCTTGTTCCTGATGATAGTACCATCCTCATTTTTCTTGTTCTTGAAAATCCATTTGGTACCTATCACATTATGTTGCTTTGGAGGCTTCGTTAATTCCCAGACTTTGTTTCGCTCAAATTGATGGAGCTCTTCCTGCATTGCTTTAATCCAGTAGTCATCCTGAAGAGCTTCTTCTATGTTCTTTGGTTCGATTAAAGATACGTAGCAAGCGAATCCACAAACCAACTGCCTCCGAGTTCTAACTCCTTGTGGGTCTCCAATGATGTTTGATTCAGGATGATCCTTGGAGATGCGTAAAGTTTGAGGTAACGGAGTACTCGGAGGTACATGAGACGATTCCTGCACATCAGATAAACTTGAAGAACCATTAGATGCATCATTAATATTGGAAGTATTATTATGAGAAGATGCAATGGCAGGTGTATCATCATCTAGAGAGATATCGAGGGTAGATTTTTCAGATGCAAAGTGAAAAGCTTCATCTACTTTAACATTTATAGATTCTACGATCGTCTTAGATTCCTAGTTAAATACCCGATATGCTCTACTATTTGTAGAATACCCCAAGAAAATCCCTTCGTCACTTCGAGAGTCAAACTTTCCAAGATTTTCACGGTCACGTAAAATGTAACACCGACTCCCGAAGATGCGAAAATATTTGATGTTGGGTTTTCTACCACACCATAGTTCATATGGTGTATTTAACGTTCCCGGGCGCAAATAAACTCGATTAATTACATAGATTGCAGTGTTCACAGCTTCAGCCAAAAAATGTAGCGGTAAATTCCGGCTGTGAAGCATAACACGTGCCATCACTTGAACAACCCTGTTTTTGCGCTCGACAACACCATTCTGTTGAGGTGTATAGGGTGGTGAGAATTCATGCTTAATACCGTTGGAAGTGCAAAAATCAATGAATTTTGAATTTATGAATTCTCCACCTCTATCACTTCTAACACAAATGATCTTTTCATTCTTTTCAATCATAATACGATGGCAAATCTCGTGAAAAGAATCAAAAGTATCAGCTTTCTCTTTTAAAAATGCTACCCAAGAATATCGAGAGAAATCATCAACCAATAAGAAAATATACCATTTACCTCCCAAAGATGGTTGACGAGTTGGCCAAAAGAAAGAAAAATAGTCTACATAAACTACACAACATTTAACCGTATAACGATTAAAGACAAGGAAGGATTTCACCTTTGCATACCCAAACCTTTTGAGTTTTGGAGTATGTTGGCAATGGTTGAGAAATTTTCCTTGTGAAGACGTCTTGTATGATTGATCTTTTTCTTTTGTCATCGTCTTGTTTGAAGTACTACCAATGTTCTTTTTTTTTGAAAAGTCCTTCTTTGAATTCCGAGGAGTGAACTTATTGGTAGCATTTGCAAGATGTGGTTGATTTGAACTTTGAGCTCCAACCTTGCAATTTCTTTCAATGTGCCCTGCAAAATTACAACGAAAACATACCTTAGTACTTGACGATCCCGAGGAGGATGAAGTAGGCTTGTTGTCGTTGCTTGTCGTTAGTTCCGGTGTCGGAGGAGGAGATACCGACTGGGGCACGAAAACTGTCCCAACCGAACTAAAATTGTCTTCAGTTCGATTGTATCCGAGACCGAACTTGTTTGTTTGACCAAGACCAAGAAGTTTATCCAACTTACTCCTTCCAGAAGAAAATTGCTGTAAGTCATCCTTGAGTTGGAAAATGGTCTCTGTCATTTCCAATTTTTCCTGTCGGGCCTCGCCGTAGAGCTTCAAGAAGTAATTCGCTTTGTTCACCATATCTATATAATTCTTCTCGAGTTGCTCATTGGACTCTTGAAGGGAAACATTTGCTTTTATCAGATTATCCCTTTCCACTTCAAGATCGGTTGAGAGAGAAGTTACCCTTTTTACTTCTTCTTCGAGATCCTGCAATCTCCCTCTTAACCCCTTGTTTTGTTTAGCCGGTTTCTTTGAATCCCTCAAAAGTCTGTGGTAGGCTAAAACAAAATCTTCACCTTCCGAATCATCCGATTCATTGTCCGTTGCATTCTTTTCAACAGTGGAGTTGGACAATGACTCGGATGTACTTGCCATTAAGCACATGAAGGGTGAAGATGTGGACGCGTGGAATGCCGTTGCGCTTTCTTCTTCATCACTTGAGGATGACTCATTTGACGTTGAGTTGTCATCCCAAGTGACGCCTTGCATCACTTTCTTCTTTGACGGATTCTTAGTTGGACACTCCGTTGAGATATGGCCGTATCCTCCGCACTTGAAGCATTGGACTTGTCCCTCTGAACTTTTCTTATCCTTTGAAGAGTTCTCTTGCTTTCTTGACTTGTAACTTGAAGTACCCTTGCCTTTCTTCGACTTTCCGAAGGATGGAGATTTACTTGAATTACCCCTTCGAAAGTTGCGGCGAAACTTCCTTGTCAAGAGAGCGAGTTGCTTCTAAAAGTCCTCCATAGATAGGTTCTCATTATCGTCTGAGGAGGATGAATCCGTGTCTTCTTCCTTAGTTGTTTTCAACGCATAACCTGAAGACTTAGAAGAGGATGCTTTTCCCGAAGAATAGTTAGTAGTAAATGTCATTTCATAAGTTTGTAATGAACCAACTAATTCTTCTACACGCATTTCGTCCGGGTGTTTAATAGTTTCAATGGCTGTAACCTTTGGGCGAAATCGTTCAGGAAGAGTTCTTAAGATCTTTCTTACAACTTTAAATTCTGGAATCTTCTCTCCCAGGTTAGCACATGAATTTACGATGTCTTGCAATCGTGTGTAATAGTCCGTGAAAGATTCATTTTCTGCCATAAAAATGGAGTCCCAGATTTCTTTCGCAGTCTCACATGCCGAGACGCGAGAGAATTCAGTTTGAGATAAGGCATTAAAAATAGCATTAATTCCTTTGCCATTGTAAGAAGATGAATCTAACTCTTCCTTGGTCCATTTCGACCTAGGTTTTAAGGTGCGAACATCAGAAATAATCTCAGTTGGATTAGACCATCCTAATTCAATTGATTGCCACACCCTTTCGTCGATGGAAATTAAAAAGGCTTTCATCCGTACTTTCCAGTACGCATAATTTGTTCCATCAAAGAAAGGGGGTCGATTGATGTTTCCACCTTCAACCATTGTTTACAACCCTACTCCCTCTCTGATACCACTTGTTGCGTTATATGAAATATAGATCTAAATAGGGGAAAAAACACCTAGAGGGGGGTGAATAGGTGTAAACAATAAACACTCAAAAAATCATTGCGCAACAAAACCCAATGCGGAAAAATAAAAGAACACGCAAGATATTTACGTGGAAAAACTCCAAACCGGAGTAAAAAACCACGGGACCGATAACACGGTGAAATCCACTAGAATTGAAACACGTACAAGGTGATTTAACGTACTCACAGACGACTCAACCTTTTACCATACGCTCCTAGTTGATCTTCTCCGCTCGTTCCGCAACACGTCTCGAATCCACGATCTGCGTCCAACGCCGAATCCACGGCGTCCAACGTCGAGTCCACGACGTCCGACCGAATCCACGGTCTTCACCCAGTAGCACGCTTCGAATCCACGAACGTACCTCGCTCCGAATCCACGAGAGCGGTTGCACCTTGAATCCACAAGGCCACGCGAGTCCACGCGCCGATTTTGGGGAAATCGTTGTTTTTTGGGTGGTGATGATCCGCCGAATACTTAGATCAAAGATAGATAGGAAATACCATCTAAGTATTCATTAGTTTGATTCAACTCAAGATGTGAGTATGAAAACCTAGAATCAAACTAATCAATATAGATGAAGAAACATAGAGTAATATCTAATGATTCCCTTTCTTCTCTATATGTGGATCTTAGGCCGTATAAGATGATATTTGAATATGACGGCTATTTTTCTTTTTATCGGCCTCGCCCTAGAAAAATGAATCATAGGGTCTATTTATAGGTTAGAAACCCTAGGAAGGAGATAAGAATCAAAAACCTACCATTTCTGGAATTTTTACGGACGGCGATTTGGATCGGATTTCTGCGATCCGGATTGCAGTAGCAAGAAAGACGGTTTCCAGAAAAACGATGGTTCGGGATCCGGATCGAAATGGCTGATCCGGATCGTTCATACAGTTTCACCAAACATCAACGTTCGGGATCCGGATTGCAATTCCTGATCCGGATCGTGCAAGTAAAAAGGTAAAACTAGTGTTCGGGATCCGGATCATGAAATGCTGCGATCCGGATTGAACCAGTGTATGAACGAACACCCTTCGGGATGCGGATTGGAATGCCTGATCCGGATCCTGAACATGTCCCATGTCCAGTTTTTGATTTTTATGCAATGAAAAATTCTTCCAGGTGTTTCTACACTACAAGAAGTATTCGGATCACCAAAAATCTTTAGTTAAACATACCTGATCCTTTTGAATTCTTCTTTCTTGAGATTGAGTTAAATGATCCAACCTTCTTCACCTTCAATCTTCAAGACTTGATGTCACGCCCCGGGGGTCAAAACTGCGACCCGGGCTCGCCAACAGATCCGCCACCTATGCGGAACCCCGCATAAGCGAAGCGTCCAACCTGCAAAGTATCATCTAACAACTAAATAGATATCAGAGCTGAAGAAAACTGCTGTAATAAAAACCTGAATCACTGTACAACTAAAAAATAAAGGTACAATATCCATCTCCCAAAAATAGTAATACAATAATCCGGTCCACCGAAACAGTAACACAAGTAAAAGCCACCTATACATCATCTACAAATCCAAAAAGGGAGATAAACTAAAATAATAAAATACAACTGTGTACAGTGAAACCCACAATCCGGGTTGGTACATCTATCCCACTGTAGAAATCAACACTGGTAGGGATCTATCTCACGACTCCCTCGCCTCGAACCGTCAACTGAAAGATCAGCAACTCCCGCAGCAGACACTGCAAAACAAAGGGAGGAAAGAGAAAAACAACAATGGGGGTGAGAACCACTAGTAAAACCAGTAGCCTCCCCCTGTGGGTAAAGCCTCAAACCCCGACGTACCCACTAAGTCTACCAAAGGCAAGAAAAGAATAAGAGAGGTGGTAAGCTAAAAACAGAAATACTGATAAGAGGAAGCTACCACTAGTATGCCTCTAAATGCCGTGCTAAGAAGTATAGCTAAATGTATGCATCAGTAAATAAATGCCTGCCTGAATAAACCCAATCCGACCACCAGTAAACACTGGTACTGCCTGCTCTGCCTGCCGCATCGGGTATGCCAGCCTACGCATAACACCAATGCAAAAAGGAGTCTCACGGACTCAAAGCCTGTCTGTCGCACACTCCGGAGTGGCACTCGAGGGGAGCGACCCACACGAGTAAGTATCTCAGTAACAAGTATCAAAACTAGCAGAACTGGATCACGACTCTGATCAAAGTGGGAAAACCCATCCACTAAAGAAAGCCCGATCCCACCAATCTGATGCACTGTAAATACCCGGTCGGCCGCCCAAAGTCCGCGGTCGCCGCAATATCCCACAAATCCCCCAAATCAAGCCCAACCTGTCATCCCTAATCCGATGCACAAGTCACCATCCGGTCAACCGCCCAAAGTCCGCGGTAGCCGCAATACCCTGCCCTCAGGCCAGCCTATCCCAGATCCCAAGAATCTGTCTACACTATCCCAAAACCCCCTGCTCGCGCACGAGCTACAAATACCCTGAGCCTAGTATGAAAGGAGAAAAGCAAGAAACATGATTTCTCCTAAGTCAAGTCCAACACGATAGTGTAGCAGAAAAAGATGGCCTATCTAGATGACCATACAAGCATGAAGATGTCCAAAGATTATATAAAGTAAACAGGTGTCGATGTTCTACATTTATTAGAGCATGCTATTCCATAATATTGATGATTGCATAAGAACATTAAGTGCAACATAGCCTATGCCTGCCAATACCACATACACGATGTTCACAAAGTATGAAAATAAGGAATTGCCATACCTAATCAAAAATCACATAAGATGGTACAACGCTTGTCAACCCTCACATTCATACTGGACTAAGCCCAAGATCATTTAACATCACTTAAACAGGGACATTCAATCAAGTATCACCAATGAATAGCTTAAGGTCCAACAATCTTCATTGATCTCACATAGGATGAATATAGGATCTACCAACAACATCCAATCTCATTTGTAAGTGATAGGAGTCATGAAATTGCTTTTTCTCATAAGGAATAGGCCTCAACTCAACAATGATATCCACCTTTTTGTGAAGGAATTAGGAATCAAAAGCCTAGGTCATTATTGCATTAACTAGATCAATAACCAACATCAACACCCATTTTCACATAAACTAGATCAAAGATCAATCAACTCATTATTCTCACATAAATAGGTTATGAATCAACATCTATGCCCAACATCACACATTGTAGGTTAAGGATCAACAAAACCAACTACTCTCATATAAGCCATTCTCAAATAAATGAACCAAGTCCTTCTCACATAAGCAACCAAGCACTTCTTACATAACCCCATCAAGTCCTCACATAAATCAACCAACCATTTACATATATATATCTATCACCATCATTCTCACATAATAATGTTAATCATTCATCACAAGGTATAGGTTGAAGAGTGATTTTCCAATTACCCTCACATAGCATAGATTTAAGGATGACCACCGTTAATCAACTTCATATGAAATAATGTAATCTCAACCAACCGATCATTTATTCATGCATAAGCTAAGGATTAATTAACCTAACATAAATATGGAGATTTAAGCATGATTCACCACAGAAAAGAGAACAACAATCAACTATGCCATAAGGGAAACCAATAGCCCGAGTGGGTAAATCATTGTTTTCGGCATAACACAACCACCCACCTGAAACTCAACGATCTGATGCCCGATCTGGCCGAATTTTGGCGTGAGTAATCCTTATCCTCCCAGGAGTCCGATGCCGCGAAAATCATCCAAATCCGCCTCACGGATTGGGCGCAATCACTGAAACAATGCACACTGCGCATTCAAATTCCAGAATTTCGGCATGTGCAACAAGGTTAATTAAAATGTATGTGCAACCACAAATACCTCAAAATAAAGTTCCCAGCAGTAAAGCAAAGATATCCTCTTTCATACAAACATCTTTAAGTCCTCAAAATCCACCATTAATTTTCCTTTGACATTCAAATACAACAAAATCACAATGCTGTCCAAAATTGCTAACATAAACTTGCTAGCATTCCCAAGCTTATTTAGGGGCTTTTCCAAAGGGATTCATCCACAGCTCATAAAAGAGAATTTGCTCACCTTGAAGTTAAGAAGAAGCCCCAACTTGAATTTCTGCAAAAGACCTTATATCTACAAAGTTATCTGCATTCCAAGGTGCCTAGCTCAAATCAAAACTAAAACAGGGACTGCAGTAAACCATATAATCACACTTAAAAAGATCATTAAAGTTACCTAACCAAACGTGCTCCAAATCCTGCAAGAGAGGTATCCTTGGATTCCTTGTCGAGAATAGATACAAATTGAGCTAAAGAACTCCAATTTTCGTGCTCGGATGAAGGAGAAAACCCATAAACACTTTGAACTATCACCAAGTTCCATCTGTACAGGACTGCAGCAAGGTGCTCCAAAGATCAAGAATAAACCCTAATAAAAACTCAGATCTGGGGAAAATGATACTTACCAATATTTTACATCTTCGAGTCCTGGAAATGTTCCCGCAAAAATCATCCAAAAAATCCACTCCTACAATTCAGAAAGGCCAAAATACCATAGATTGCCCAAAATCTCAGGCTGCAACAAAGGGTCCCAAAGATGGCCTTAAAACTCTGAAAAAACACGATATCTGGGGGAAGAGTTGAATACAAAAATTGTAGCCTTACCTCTTGTGAAGACGTAGAACCAAAAATGAGCTCAAAACTCTAAGAAATGAGTCCTGGGGAATTTTCGCACTGAAACACGACGGGGAGGTTCACAAACTGCAACAATGGTGGTGCTTGCCTCATGGAGAAGATGATGGTGATGAAGCCCCTTTTGTCCATCTCTTGGCTGATGAAAATGGAGGAGAGTTGCATGAGGTTCCTCTGTAGAAGTCTCCAAGGTGGGAAGCACCAAAAGAGGAGCATGGAGGAGGTAGGAGCCCATAAATAGAAGAAGAAGGAGAGGAAAAGAACAAAAGGGGAGAAGAAAAGGGGTACTGTGCTTAAGCACAGTACCGGGCTCGGCCCAGCGCCGGCCCAACCCGCGCCCCAGGTGGGGCACGTGGCGCCCATCCGGGCGCCCCGCCCCCCGGGCGGATGGCCCGGATGGGGCCACGCCAGACGCGGCGCCCGCCATTGGCAGGGCGCCGCGTGTCCCCTGCGCGGGGACGCGCAGTACGGCGCGCGCACGTGGCCGCGCCCTGCCCGCGCAGCGTGCCCGCGCCCTCCTCTCCCGCGCCGCCACGTGGAAGGCCGGATTGCCAGTGCGCCTGGTGCACGCGCAGATCCCATGGACCGGCCGCTAGAAAAAGTCCAAAACTGCTCCAAAAATGCCTCTTTTTGCTGTTTTCGCGCGCCGAGTCCAATTCTGACCTCCAAAACTCCAAATAAAGCAACCAAATAGCCGTTTTGATCGTTTTTCCGCGCTGAATCCAAACACGGTGTCCATTTTGCGCGAAACCACCTCTATTTTTTGACGAAATTCCCAATTAACCAATCTTGATCAATTTCTCGCACTGAGTCCGTTTCCGGGGTCCGATTTGCGCGCAATCAACACTGCCCATAGACATAGGCCTCCGCAAGCTGTCGATCACACTATAATTACCACGGAGATCCGGGTCTTCACATCCTCCCCCACTAAAAGAATGTTTCGTCCTCGAAACTAACATAGCTCAAAAGATGTCTCAAATCAGAAGGGCAAATATCCAACATCCTCGTCACCAGCTCTCAAGGCGTCACTCGCTTCCCGTGATTATTCCACAACAACATCAACCGCCTGTACGACCTGGCCTAGTTGCGCCATTCCTCATCTCTCGAGCCATAATCCACAACGGTACCTCCAGCACTCCAGACACTCACTAGTCTCAAGTGGAGCGAGTCAAACATCGACGGCAAACCAAACATGTCACCTCTAAGCGGAGACAGGGACAACAACAAGGATTCAAACATGTCACGGGGAAAAGAAGAAACAACAGGTAACCACTGATCCACAACACCCCCAAAATCTCCTCCTCAAAACCAACTCCTTCAAGAAACCTGATGTACACCCTCACAGTTCTCCATCATAATCAATAACTGTACCATCAACTCTCAGTTGTGCTGGTGCCATCCAATAAGGTGCCTTCAATATCGACGCGGTTCCCAGAACCACGTTAATAGAAATCTTAATCTCCTTGCCCGGCGGCATTCTCATCAACTCAGGTGGACTCAAATTCAAGAACTCGCGGGCATTAAGGGCACCTTTGAGTCCCGGGGCCACCGTAGGCACCTCTATCACAGTCACTAACTGGGCAATACATCCTTGGCTCATCATCTGCCTGACTCCTATTGGCACGCTGTCACTGCAACTAGTGCAATCTACCACCACCTGTAAACCAACTCCTTTTGTCCAACTCGCAAAAGTTCACGGTCCTCACCCCAATCAAAAATTGCAAGATGTCACCCCGACCAATCCAATACGCCGAGTCGAAAATCCTGGGTTGCCATAAGACCAGCTAGTCAACGGGTGTAACCCATAGCCTAACTGCACTGGACATATTCCACAAACCTCCTCCACGTGCACATCCTAAACAAGGATCTATACCTCAAGTGCACGTGGTGACAACTCTACCTTTAGTCCATGCAGGGATGCACCTCATCCTAACTCAAATAGCTGTAAAGGAAATCATGCCTGCGACAACACATCCCACTGATGGGACGCCCTCCCACTCGGTTGCCCGGACTCAACTGCCAGCGCTAGTGGTCGTCGCTCAATCAGCCTGAGAATATCCTGACTATCTCCAAAGAAGGCACCATCTCTGCCTCCACTCATACTCCGGCAATGATCGCAGCCCATCACGCTTCCGCTGCACTACTCTGATACTGATGCATATGCTGCCATCGGGGTCCACCCAACCTCTGGCACCTCAGAAGTCCACGACTCTGAAAAGGAATCGAGAATGCCTCAGCCTACTAGTCTGCTCTCCATCAACTGGCACCGAGTGTCTCCATCTGTCCCAAGGAACTACAACGCTATGCTCCATCGGGGCATCCAAATCTAAAGTCAGAGTGACCGAATGAGCCAAAAAGATATCCTAGCGCAATCCTAACCCAGCACACACACATTCCATGCGCCTCGTCCCTCAAAACGGGAGCGTGCAGTTCATCAACTGCGTAAACCCTCTGGCATAAAAGACTCTCAAATAGTCTATCCAGCACCCCTACCCACGACTCTGCCTCCAAAGGCTCCAAACTCAATCCTTCGAGTCGGGACAGGTCTAACAGCCAAAGCTATCTCAGTCGATCAATGATATCCCACTGCTCATCTGCTATCAACTATCCATCCTACCTCAGTGCCTCTACACTAAAAGTCGACCCAAAGAGGGCTGCTCGCCCAACCGACGCATTGGAATCGTTGCCACCCAGGATCTACAAAGGCGTTGGTCTCAACGGAAAGCACTATCGGAGATGTCCACAGCTCCAGCAACTGTATCATCCTATCAGCTGCTCTCTCCGCCGCCGATATGCCACTGCCAATCCTGTCATATGGGTCCAGAGCTCTCTGACCCCAATCTGGGTATCCGACCCAGAACTGCCTATCCTCGCCCAAACGCTGCAATGGGGTGCACACGGGACAGAACTCTGCGTCAGGGAGACACCGCTCACCACGACGAACCGCACACAAAACACACCACCGAAACTCGACCCAATCCAGCGAAAGTCTAGGACATGTCACCCATTCCATGGCATTATGCTGTCTGCAGCCAACATAATCACCAAGGAGAATAAACATGCCAATCACTCATCCCGTCCCTTGGGAGAGGTATAAAACTCAATCAGGACTCTCGCTGTAAGTCACGACTCTCACGTAGTCATCCTAAGGTCCAACCACAAGCCTAGGGTTTCTAAGTCCATAATGACCTACATCCTAGGCTCTGATACCACTCTAATCTGTCACGCCCCGGGGGTCGAAACTGCGACCCGGGCTCGCCAACAGATCCGCCACCTATGCGGAACCCCGCATAAGCGAAGCGTCCAACCTGCAAAGTATCATCTAACAACTAAATAGATATCAGAGCTGAAGAAAACTGCTGTAATAAAAACCTGAATCACTGTACAACTGAAAAATAAAGGTACAATATCCATCTCCTAAAAATAGTAATACAATAATCCGGTCCACCGAAACAGTAACACAAGTAAAAGCCACCTATACATCATCTACAAATCCAAAAAGGGAGATAAACTAAAATAATAAAATACAACTGTGTACAGTGAAACCCACAATCCGGGTTGGTACATCTATCCCACTGTAGAAATCAACACTGGTAGGGATCTATCTCACGACTCCCTCGCCTCGAACCGTCAACTGAAAGATCAGCAACTCCCACAGCAGACACTGCAAAACAAAGGGAGGAAAGAGAAAAACAACAATGGGGGTGAGAACCACTAGTAAAACCAGTAGCCTCCCCCTGTGGGTAAAGCCTCAAACCCCGACGTACCCACTAAGTCTACCAGAGGCAAGAAAAGAATAAGAGAGGTGGTAAGCTAAAAACAGAAATACTGATAAGAGGAAGCTACCACTAGTATGCCTCTAAATGCCGTGCTAAGAAGTATAGCTAAATGTATGCATCAGTAAATAAATGCCTGCCTGAATAAACCCAATCCGACCACCAGTAAACACTGGTACTGCCTGCTCTGCCTGCCGCATCGGGTATGCCAGCCTACGCATAACACCAATGCAAAAAGGAGTCTCACGGACTCAAAGCCTGTCTGTCGCACACTCCGGAGTGGCACTCGAGGGGAGCGACCCACACGAGTAAGTATCTCAGTAACAAGTATCAAAACTAGCAGAACTGGATCACGACTCTGATCAAAGTGGGAAAACCCATCCACTAAAGAAAGCCCGATCCCACCAATCTGATGCACTGTAAATACCCGGTCGGCCGCCCAAAGTCCGCGGTCGCCGCAATATCCCACAAATCCCCCAAATCAAGCCCGACCTGTCATCCCTAATCCGATGCACAAGTCACCATCCGGTCAACCGCCCAAAGTCCGCGGTAGCCGCAATACCCTGCCCTCAGGCTAGCCTATCCCAGATCCCAAGAATCTGTCTACACTATCCCAAAACCCCCTGCTCGCGCACGAGCTACAAATTCCCTGAGCCTAGTATGAAAGGAGAAAAGCAAGAAACATGGTTTCTCCTAAGTCAAGTCCAACATGATAGTGTAGCAGAAAAAGGTGGCCTATCTAGATGACCATACAAGCATGAAGATGTCCAAAGATGATATAAAGTAAACAGGTGTCGATGTTCTACATTTATTAGGGCATGCTATTCCATAATATTGATGATTGCATAAGAACATTAAGTGCAACATAGCCTATGCCTGCCAATACCACATACACGATGTTCACAAAGTATGAAAATAAGGAATTGCCATACCTAATCAAAAATCACATAAGATGGTACAACACTTGTCAACCCTCACATTCATACTGGACTAAGCCCAAGATCATTTAACATCACTTAAACAGGGACATTCAATCAAGTATCACCAATGAATAGCTTAAGGTCCAACAATCTTCATTGATCTCACATAGGATGAATATAGGATCTACCAACAACATCCAATCTCATTTGTAAGTGATAGGAGTCATGAAATTGCTTTTTCTCATAAGGAATAGGCCTCAACTCAACAATGATATCCACCTTTTTGTGAAGGAATTAGGAATCAAAAGCCTAGGTCATTATTGCATTAACTAGATCAATAACCAACATCAACACCCATTTTCACATAAACTAGATCAAAGATCAATCAACTCATTATTCTCACATAAATAGGTTATGAATCAACATCTATGCTCAACATCACACATTGTAGGTTAAGGATCAACAAAACCAACTACTCTCATATAAGCCATTCTCAAATAAATGAACCAAGTCCTTCTCACATAAGCAACCAAGCACTTCTTACAAAACCCCATCAAGTCCACACATAAATCAACCAACCATTTACATATGTAGAGTACCGGGACTTTGGATAGCGCGCCGACCACACAGATGGCTTGGAGCAGAGAGTTGCCTTGGGCATGTTGCATTTGAGGTTACTGTTGATGCCGAGTTGATTCGGATCAACGCGGAAGCTCCAGCTCGATTCGGGGTTTTTCCGGGCTTTGTAGGCCGATTGGGGATGAGATTGGAAATTTCCGACTTCACCGTGGAGCGCCGGAAATTCAGGAACACTTGGAACAGGTGTACTTTCAGATTACAGCGAGGTTCGGGAGGTTCCGGACTGACGCGGAGGGCCCGGAGTCAAAAAGTGAGTCGGAACTGGCAATTTTTGAGCCGGTAATTGATTTGAGCACCCCGACTCAACGGACGAGCTTTTTGAAGAGAAAAAGCTGTGGACACGTGTACTTTTGATTTACAGCGAGGTTCGGGAGGTTCCGGACTGACGCGGAGGGCCCGGAGTCAAAAAGTGAGTCGGAACTGGCAATTTTGGAGCCGGTAATTGATTTGAGCACCCCGACTCAACGGATAAGCTTTTTGAGGAGAAAAAGCTATGGACACGTGTACTTTTGATTTACAGCGAGGTTCGGGAGGTTCCGGACTGACGCGGAGGACCCGGAGGCAAAAAGTGAGTTGGAACTGGCAATTGTGGAGCCGGTAAGTGATTTGAGCACCCCGCCTCAACGGATGAGCTTTTTGGAGAGAAAAAGCTGTGAGCGCGTGTATTTTCAATTTACAGCGGAGTTCGGGAGGTTCCGGGCAGCGGCGGAGAGCCCGAAGGCAAAAAGTGAGTTGGAGTTGGAATTATTGGAATTAATTAATTAGTGGATTTAATTAATAAAGCTTTTGCTTTATAAAAGCACCAGCCACCCACCCTCTGCAGCAGGAAAAAGAAAGAAAGAAAGAGAGAAAGAAAGAAAGGAAAAGAAAAGAGAGGAGAAGGAAGAAGAAGAAGAAAGAAAAGGGATTGGAGCTTCTTGGATTTTTGGACGCGTCGTTGGAGGCCGTGCGAAGCTCGTGGGCGTGCGGCGAGCGGCAACGAGGTAAGTAAAATTCTGATTTTTGGGATTTTTTGAGGTTTATGAAGTTTTTTTGAGCTTTGGGACTTTAATTGGTTTTTTATTTGGCAAAATCGGTTTTTTTGGGATTTTTCGGATTATTGGAGATTTTTTCGGAAATTCTGGGTTTCGCCGTCGCCGGCGGCCGCGCGCGCGCGCAACGGCGCACGCGCGGCGCCAGGGTGCTGCTATTGGCAGCACCCTGCGGCGAGGTGCCGCTGGGCGCGGCGCCTCGTGCAGCAAAGTGCTGCACGCGGCGCTGCCTGGCCGCGCGCAGGCGTGCGCGGCAGGGCCGCGCGCAGGTGCGCGCGGCGCTGCCTGTGTGACGCCCCACTTCCCAGGGGGTCACCCATCCTAGAACTACTCTAGCTCTAGCACGCTTAACTCTCATGTTCCTCTTGGATCTTGCTACCATCCAAAATGCTATAGCCGGGTTAGAGATTTAGTCATATTATATCATTTATATAGAGGACTAATCCAAATTCTGGGGGTGTCACATTCTTCCCCCCTTTAAGCCCTGACGTCCACGTCAGGCTCAAGCACACTCACAAGCACCAGGCGATGTGAGACTCGTCTCGCTAGCCTTAGCCGACCTTGTGAGGAGCTGCACTCCACTCACAACGGTCATTAGTCGGGGAGCCTCGCTCTACCCGCTATATAACCCTGGCTCAGCCGAGACTCATCTCACATTTCCGGCTGGTGAATGGCTCTGATACCAACTGTGACGCCCCACTTCCCAGGGGGTCACCCATCCTAGAACTACTCTAGCTCTAGCACGCTTAACTCTCATGTTCCTCTTGGATCTTGCTACCATCCAAAATGCTATAGCCGGGTTAGAGCGATTTAGTCATATTATATCATTTATATAGAGGACTAATCCAAATTCTGGGGGTGTCACGGCCTGGCCGCGCGCGGGCCGCGCGCGGCAGTGGCCTGCGCGCAGGCGCGCGCGGCACCGCCTGGCCGCGCGCAGGTGCGCGCGGCATGGCCGCGCGCGGACGCGCGCGGCAGGCCGGCGCGCTAGGTGCGCGCGGCATGGCCGCCGCGCGGACGCGCGCGGCGGTGCCGCGCGCAGGTGCGCGCGTGCAACCGCTGGCCGCGCGCAGGTGCGCGCGGCATGGCCGCCGCGGCAGGGCCGCGCGCGGACCTGCGCGGGCCCGCGCGGGCCGCGCGCAGGCGTGCGCGGGCCTGCGCGGCGCGGCGGGCCCGCGCTGCTGCGCGCAGCGCTGCGGGCTGCGCGCGGGCCGCGCGCAGCGCCGCTGGGCGCCGCGCAGCAGCCGCCTGCTGGGGCACGGCGCGACGCGCTCCAGCGTCGCGCAGCAGGCCCTGCGCCGCGCGGTTTGGCTTGGTGCCGCGCGGTGGGCCTCCCTCGTCGCGCGGCTGGGTTTCGCCGCGCGGCGTGCTTCCGGACGGCGGGCGACTCCTCGGTTTAGCCGTGCCGGCGCCGTGTTTTCCGCCGTCGGAAGCCGTGGGTCCGCCGTCGGCCGCATTGTTTTTCCGCCGTCGGCTGCTGCTTTTTCGCCGTCGAGCAGATTTCTGCAGTTTTTCACGTGCAAGCGGTTTTCGCAGGATTTACGCAAGGCTGATTTTGAGCGGGTTTTAGCCAGTGCGGGCGCTGTTTTTCCCGCCGACCGGACGCTGTTTTTCCCGCCGTCGGGCCGCTGTTTTTCGCCGACGGAGCTGTTTTTCGTGCCGCCGCGTGCTGTTTTTCGCCGTCGGGCGCTGGTTTTCAGCCGACGGAGCTGTTTTTCGCCGCGCGTGTTGTTTTTCGCCGTCGGGCGCTGTTTTCGCCGACGGAGCTGTTTTTCGCCGCCGCGTGCTGTTTTTCCGCCGTCGGGCGCTGTTTTTTTCGCCGACGGAGCTGTTTTCCGCCGCCGCGTGATGTTTTCGCCGTCGGGCGCTGGTTTTCACTGACGGAGGTTGTTTTCGCCGACGGAAGCTGTTTTTCGCCGTCGGGCGCTGGTTTTCGCTGACGGTGGCTGTTGTCGCCGACGGAAGCTGTTTTTCGCCGTCGGATGCTCGGTTTTGACTGGTGTGGATTGATTTTGCGATTTCTTCGCTTCTGACAGCGTGCGGTGCGGTTTTTTGTTCCGCGGGGAGCGCGGTCGTGTGGTTGGTCGCTGCGTGCTCCGTTTCGCGGGCGGATTTCTGGCATCGGGCTTCGTGTTGCGTGCGGAACCCTTGGAGGCCAGGTAAGCCCGCTGAGCCAATTGCAAGTGTCGACGAGCAATTGGTGGCTTTCTGAGGTGGGTTGGTTTCTCTCCAAGTCTACGGACTTCCTTCTAATTCTATTGTGATAGGATTGCATGCTAGTTTAAGTATTTTTCTTAGAACTTAACTAGCACCCCCGTCATATGTGCATGATTTTGATCCAGACCATTTGTGAACCTTAATTTGGGCTAGGTTCCTATGCTTTAGACATCCCGCACTTTTCATATCCTTCGGGACTTAGAGTTTCCTCGCCGGGTAGTGGGGCCGAGTGGTCAGAGTGTTGTGGGACGGGTGTTGCACTCGGGCCCGGGGGGCCGAGTGGGGTCTGGTGGCTGGGTTAGGCCAGTGTTAGCATTTTGGGGAGCCGTTTCAGATAAACGGTGGTCCCGGGGGTTTTTCCTTTCCACTGTTCTTCTCGTCACCACCAGGTTGGGGTCGTGGTGCACGTGTGTTAGCAGGGACCTTGAACCCAGAACCTTTTGGATAAATACATGATTTTAGTCAGCCAATGTTTCTTCCAAGCCTCGCAAGGTGTGTCCGAGTCTGTTCTCGTCCGTTGGGACGAAGGCATCAGCTCTTCGAGGCTGGGCATAAAACTTGATTTCAAAGGGTTTTCCTAAAAAAGACTAAAAATCATTATAAAGATGGCTTTCTCTCAGATCGAATGATTTTCTGAAATAAATGACATGGTTTCTTATAAACTTATCCACCCGAGCGGATTCGAGTGATCTGGGTTCTAAGGGCTGCTTTCTCTCTTGGGGACGTAGATGTTAGTCTCCCTGGGTTTCGGACCCTTCGTAGATCTGGCCGTGGAGTAGCTCCGGCCGTGAGTTGAGTGTTGAGTTCAGTGGAGTTGTGTTGTGGGAGCCGTGGGTGAGACGGTGGTCCCAGCTGTGTAGTACCTTCGTTGAGTGGGTCTGTGTTGTGAGATTGAGTCGTGGAGGGTTCTCCGACCGAGTTTGTGCTTTGAGCATCGAGATACCGATCTGTTTGATCGAGGACCACAGCCTGCAGGAGCCACTTGTGAGACAGTGATACTGATGAGATACTTGAGTTCGGTGGGGTCGCACCCCTCGAACCACGCCCCGGGTGCGTTGATGATTCCGAGCCTGATGAGGCTGCGATGATGATACGAGCCTGACGAGGCTGCGATGATGCGCCTAGTTCATATACTAGTGGTCGCTTGATACCCCTGGCCGTGCTACCATGGGGTCACTGTGTGAGATATTGAGTTTGTCCGTTGGGACACCCTGGTTGATACACCAGGGGCGCAGGCTTGACTCGACTGGACCCGGGTGGGCAGTCGCTGAGATTCGAGATATACTGAGGGAGTGATGGCGTAGCATGTGTCATAGTAGAGCGTCTTGGGCTTAGTACTTGTGACATATTGTCAGCAGTGAGTGACTGCATTCCATCATCCATAGTCTCTTCTTATTGAGCATAGTAGATAGAGGCATGATAGCTGCAGATTCTTTTTCCGGCTTATTATCTTCTTATCAGTCTTTTCTCTATCTTATGCCTCTGGTAGACTTAGTGGGTAGACCGTGGTTCTTGGAGACGGTACCCACTGAGAACTACTGTAGGATGTAGTTCTCACATCCCTCTGTCGGTGACAGGTTGCTGAGGCTTTCTTCCGTTCCTGCTGTGCTTGACTGGACGGACCGAGGACGGGGGGTCAGCGTGATAGTTCCCTACCAGCATTGTTACTTTAGAGAGAGGTAGATTGTATCCATCCCGGATGGTGGGAGGGGTTATGTTCTTGTTTAGCTATCTCCCTTTTTGGATTCGTAGATGTTGTATAGGTGGACTTCTATTTGTATCAGCTGATTTTGGGAGATAGGCTATGAGTTGTAGGCAACTTGTAGTTGAGAAAAAATTTATAGTACAACTTTTATCCGCTCTGATATCTGTGTGGCTGTAGTTTTGTCTTTTGCAGGCTAGACGCTTCGTCTGTACGGCAGTTTCCGTACAGATGGCGGATCTGTTAGCGAGCCCGGGTCGCAGTTTCGACCCCGGGGCGTGACAACATATATATCTATCACCATCCTTCTCACATAATAATGTAATCATTTCATCACAAGGTATAGGTTGAAGAGTGATTTTCCAATTCCCCTCACATAGCAGTAGATTTAAGGATGACCACCGTTAATCAACTTCATATGAAATAATGTAATCTCAACCAACCGATCATTTATTCATGCATAAGCTAAGGATTAATTAACCTAACATAAATAGGGAGATTTAGCATGATTCACCATAGAAAAGAGAACAACAATCAACTATGCCATAAGGGAAACAATAGCCCGAGTGGGTAAATCATTGTTTTCGCATAAACCAAAACCACCCACTGAACTCAACGATCTGATGCCGATCTGGCCGAATTTTGGCGTGGAGTAATCCTATCCTCCCAGGAGTCCGATGCCCGCAAAATCATCCAAATCCGCCTCACGGGATTGGGCGCAATCACTGAAACAATGCACACTGCGCATTCAATTCCAGATTTCGGCATGTGCAAACACAGGTTAATTATAATGTATGTGCAACCACAAATACCTCAAATATAAAGTTCCCAGCAGTAAAGCAAAAGATATCCTCTTCAGTACAAACATCTTTAAGTCCTCAAAATCCACCATTAATTTCCTTGACATTCAAATACAACAAAATCACAATGCTGTCCAAAATTGCAACATAAACTTGCTAGCATTCCCAAGCTTATTTAGGGGCATTTTCCAAAGGGATTCAATCCACAGCTCATAAAAGAGAATTTGCTCACCTTTAAGTTAGAAGAAAGTCCCAACTTGAATTTCTGCAAAAGACCTTATATCTACAAAGTTATCTGCATTCCAAGGTGCCTAGCTCAAATCAAAACTAAAACAGGGACTGCAGTAAACCATCTAATCGCACTTAAAAAGATCATTAAAGTTACCTAATCAAACGTGCCTCCAAATCCTGCAAGAGAGGTATCCTTGGATTCCTTGTCGAGAATAGATACAAATTGAGCTAAATAACTCCAATTTTCGTGCTCGGATGAGAGGAGAAAACCCCTAAACACTTTGAACTATCACCAAGTTCCATCTGTACAGGACTGCAGCAAGGTGCTCCAAAGATCAAGAATAAACCCTAATAAAAACTCAGATCTGGGGAAATTGATACTACCAATATTTTACATCTTCGAGTCCTGGAAATTTTCCCGCAAAAATCATCCAAAAAATCCACTCCTACAATTCAGAAAGGCCAAAATACCACAGATTGCCCAAAATCTCAGGCTGCAACAAAGGGTCCCAAAGATGGCCTTAAAACTCTGAAAAAACATGATATCTGGGGGAAGAGTTGAATACAAAAATTGTATCCTTACCTCTTGTGAAGACGTAGAACCAAAAATGAGCTCAAAACTCTAAGAAATGAGTCCTGGGGAATTTTCGCACTGAAACACAACGGGGAGGGTTCCACAAAACTGCAACAATGGTGGTGCTTGCCTCATGGAGAAGATGATGGTGATGAAGCCCCTTTTGTCCATCTCTTGGCTGATGAAAATGGAGGAGAGTTGCATGAGGTTCCTCTGTAGAGTCTCCAGGTGGAAGCACCAAAAGAGAGCATGGAGGAGGTAAGAGCCCATAAATAGAAGAAGAAGGAGAGGAAAAGAACAAAAGGGGAGAAGAAAAGGGGTACTGTGCTTAAGCACAGTACCGGGCTCGGCCCAGCGCCGGCCCAACCCGCGCCCCCAGGCGGGGCACGTGGCGCCCATCCGGGCGCCCCGCCACCCGGGCGGATGGGCCCGGAGGGGGCCACGCCAGACGCGGCGCCCGCCATTGCAGGGCCGCCGCGTGTCTCCCCCCCTGGCGCGGGGCCACCCGTGGCCGCAGCCCTCGTGCCCGCGGCCGCTGTGCCCGAGCCCTCCTCTCCCGCGCCGCCACGGGGAAGGCCGGATTGCCAGTGCGCCTGGTGCACGCGCAGATCCCATGGACCGGCCGCCAGAAAAGTCCCAAAAACTGCTCCAAAAATGCCTCTTTTTGCTGTTTTCGCGCGCCGAGTCCATTCTGACCTCCAAAACTCCAAATAAAGCAACCAAATAGCCGTTTTTTGATCGTTTTTTTCCGCGCTGAATCCAAACACGGTGTCCATTTTGCGCGAAACCCCTCTAGTTTTCGAGCGAAATTCCCAATTAACCAATCTTGATCAATTTCTCGCACTGAGTCCGTTTCCGGGGGTCCGATTTGCGCGCAATCAACACTGCCCATAGACATAGGCCTCCGCAAGCTGTCGATCCACACTGTAATTACCACGGAGATCCGGGTCTTCACATCCTCCCCCACTAAAAGAATGTTTCGTCCTCGAAACTAACATAGCGCAAAAGATGTCTCAAATCAGAAGGGCAAATATCCAACATCCTCGTCACCAGCTCTCAAGGCGTCACTCGCTTCCCGTGATTATTCCACAAAAACACACACATCAACCGCCTGTACGACCTGGCCTAGTTGCGCCATTCCTCATCTCTCGAGCCATAATCCACAACGGTACCTCCAGCACTCCAGACACTCACTAGTCTCAAGTGGAGCGAGTCAAACATCGACGGCAAACCAAACATGTCACCTCTAAGCGGAGACAGGGACAACAACAAGGATTCAAACATGTCACGGGGAAAAGAAGAAACAACAGGTAACCACTGATCCACAACACCCCCAAAATCTCCTCCTCAAAACCAACTCCTTCAAGAAACCTGATGTACACCCTCACAGTTCTCCATCATAATCAATAACTGTACCATCAACTCTCAGTTGTGCTGGTGCCATCCAATAAGGTGCCTTCAATATCGACGCGGTTCCCAGAACCACGTTAATAGAAATCTTAATCTCCTTGCCCGGCGGCATTCTCATCAACTCAGGTGGACTCATATTCAATAACTCGCGGGCATTAAGGGCACCTTTGAGTCCCGGGGCCGCCGTAGGCACCTTATCACAGTCACTAACTGGGCAATACATCCTTGGCTCATCATCTGCCTGACTCCTGTTGGCACGCTGTCACTGCAACTAGTGCAATCTACCACCACCTGTAAACCAACTCCTTTTGTCCAACTCGCAGAAGTTCACGGTCCTCACCCCAATCAAAAATTGCAAGATGTCACCCCGACCAATCCAATACGCCGAGTCGAAAATCCTGGGTTGCCATAAGACCAGCTAGTCAACGGGTGTAACCCATAGCCTAACTGCACTGGACATATTCCACAAACCTCCTCTACGTGCACATCCTAAACAAGGATCTATACCTCAAGTGCACGTGGTGACAACTCTACCTTTAGTCCATGCAGGGATGCACCTCATCCTAACTCAAATAGCTGTAAAGGAAATCATGCCTGCGACAACACATCCCACTATGGGACGCCCTCCCACTCGGTTGCCCGGACTCAACTGCCAGCGCTAGTGGTCGTCGCTAAATCAGCCTGAGAATATCCTGACTATCTCCAAAGAAGGCACCATCTCTGCCTCCACTCATACTCCGGCAATGATCGCAGCCCATCACGCTTCCGCTGCACTACTCTGATACTGATGCATATGCTGCCATCGGGGTCCACCCAACCTCTGGCACCTCAGAAGTCCACGACTCTGAAAAGGAATCGAGAATGCCTCAGCCTACTAGTCTGCTCTCCATCAACTGGCACCGAGTGTCTCCATCTGTCCCAAGGAACTACAACGCTATGCTCCATCGGGGCATCCAAATCTGAAGTCAGAGGGACCGAATGAGCCAAAAAGATATCCTAGCGCAATCCTAACCCAGCACACACACATTCCATGCGCCTCGTCCCTCAAAACGGGAGCGTGCAGTTCATCAACTGCGTAAACCCTCTGGCATAAAAGACTCTCAAATAGTCTATCCAGCACCCCTACCCACGACTCTGCCTCCAAAGGCTCCAAACTCAATCCTTCGAGTCGGGACAGGTCTAACAGCCAAAGCTATCTTAGTCGATCAATGATATCCCACTGCTCATCTGCTATCAACTATCCACCCTACCTCAGTGCCTCTACACTAAAAGTCGACCCAAAGAGGGCTGCTCGCCCAACCGGCGCATTGGAATCGTTGCCACCCAGGATCTATAAAGGGGTTGGTCTCAACGGAAAGCACTATCGGAGATGTCCACAGCTCCAGCAACTGTATCATCCTATCAGCTCTCTCTCCGCCGCCGATATGCCACTGCCAATCCTGTCATATGGGTCCAGAGCTCTCTGACCCCAATCTGGGTATCCGACCCAGAACTGCCTATCCTCGCCCAAAAGCTGCAATGGGGTGCACACGGGTCAGAACTCTGCGTCAGGGAGACACCGCTCACCACGACGAACCACACACAAAACACACCACCGAAACTCGACCCAATCCAGCGAAAGTCTAGGACATGTCACCCATTCCATGGCATTATGCTGTCTGCAGCCAACATAATCACCAAGGAGAATAAACATGCCAATCACTCATCCGTCCCTTGGGAGAGGTATAAAACTCAATCAGGACTCTCGCTGTAAGTCACGACTCTCACGTAGTCATCCTAAGGTCCAACCACAAGCCTAGGGTTTCTAAGTCCATAATGACCTACATCCTAGGCTCTGATACCACTCTAATCTGTCACGCCCGGGGGTCGAAACTGCGACCCGGGCTCGCCAACAGATCCGCCACCTATGCGGAACCCCGCATAAGCGAAGCGTCCAACCTGCAAAGTATCATCTAACAACTAAATAGATATCAGAGCTGAAGAAAACTGCTGTAATAAAAACCTGAATCACTGTACAACTGAAAAATAAAGGTACAATATCCATCTCCCAAAAATAGTAATACAATAATCCGGTCCACCGAAACAGTAACACAAGTAAAAGCCACCTATACATCATCTACAAATCCAAAATGGGAGATAAACTAAAATAATAAAATACAACTGTGTACAGTGAAACCCACAATCCGGGTTGGTACATCTATCCCACTGTAGAAATCAACACTGGTAGGGATCTATCTCACGACTCCCTCGCCTCGAACCGTCAACTGAAAGATCAGCAGCTCCCGCAGCAGACACTGCAAAACAAAGGGAGGAAAGAGAAAAACAACAATGGGGGTGAGAACCACTAGTAAAACCAGTAGCCTCCCCCTGTGGGTAAAGCCTCAAACCCCGACGTACCCACTAAGTCTACCAGAGGCAAGAAAAGAATAAGAGAGGTGGTAAGCTAAAAACAGAAATACTGATAAGAGGAAGCTACCACTAGTATGCCTCTAAATGCCGTGCTAAGAAGTATAGCTAAATGTATGCATCAGTAAATAAATGCCTGCCTGAATAAACCCAATCCGACCACCAGTAAACACTGGTACTGCCTGCTCTGCCTGCCGCATCGGGTATGCCAGCCTACGCATAACACCAATGCAAAAAGGAGTCTCACGGACTCAAAGCCTGTCTGTCGCACACTCCGGAGTGGCACTCGAGGGGAGCGACCCACACGAGTAAGTATCTCAGTAACAAGTATCAAAACTAGTAGAACTGGATCACGACTCTGATCAAAGTGGGAAAACCCATCCACTAAAGAAAGCCCGATCCCACCAATCTGATGCACTGTAAATACCCGGTCGGCCGCCCAAAGTCCGCGGTCGCCGCAATATCCCACAAATCCCCCAAATCAAGCCCGACCTGTCATCCCTAATCCGATGCACAAGTCACCATCCGGTCAACCGCCCAAAGTCCGCGGTAGCCGCAATACCCTGCCCTCAGGCCAGCCTATCCCAGATCCCAAGAATCTGTCTACACTATCCCAAAACCCCCTGCTCGCGCACGAGCTACAAATACCCTGAGCCTAGTATGAAAGGAGAAAAGCAAGAAACATGGTTTCTCCTAAGTCAAGTCCAACATGATAGTGTAGCAGAAAAAGGTGGCCTATCTAGATGACCATACAAGCATGAAGATGTCCAAAGATTATATAAAGTAAACAGGTGTCGATGTTCTACATTTATTAGAGCATGCTATTCCATAATATTGATGATTGCATAAGAACATTAAGTGCAACATAGCCTATGCCTGCCAATACCACATACACGATGTTCACAAAGTATGAAAATAAGGAATTGCCATACCTAATCAAAAATCACATAAGATGGTACAACGCTTGTCAACCCTCACATTCATACTGGACTAAGCCCAAGATCATTTAACATCACTTAAACAGGGACATTCAATCAAGTATCACCAATGAATAGCTTAAGGTCCAACAATCTTCATTGATCTCACATAGGATGAATATAGGATCTACCAACAACATCCAATCTCATTTGTAAGTGATAGGAGTCATGAAATTGCTTTTTCTCATAAGGAATAGGCCTCAACTCAACAATGATATCCACCTTTTTGTGAAGGAATTAGGAATCAAAAGCCTAGGTCATTATTGCATTAACTAGATCAATAACCAACATCAACACCCATTTTCACATAAACTAGATCAAAGATCAATCAACTCATTATTCTCACATAAATAGGTTATGAATCAACATCTATGCCCAACATCACACATTGTAGGTTAAGGATCAACAAAACCAACTACTCTCATATAAGCCATTCTCAAATAAATGAACCAAGTCCTTCTCACATAAGCAACCAAGCACTTCTTACATAACCCGATCAAGTCCTCACATAAATCAACCAACCATTTACATATATATCTATCACCATCATTCTCACATAATAATGTTAATCATTCATCACAAGGTATAGGTTGAAGAGTGATTTTCCAATTACCCTCACATAGCATAGATTTAAGGATGACCACCGTTAATCAACTTCATATGAAATAATGTAATCTCAACCAACCGATCATTTATTCATGCATAAGCTAAGGATTAATTAACCTAACATAAATATGGAGATTTAAGCATGATTCACCATAGAAAAGAGAACAACAATCAACTATGCCATAAGGGAAACCAATAGCCCGAGTGGGTAAATCATTGTTTTCGGCATAACACAACCACCCACCTGAAACTCAACGATCTGATGCCCGATCTGGCCGAATTTTGGCGTGAGTAATCCTTATCCTCCCAGGAGTCCGATGCCGTGAAAATCATCCAAATCCGCCTCACGGATTGGGCGCAATCACTGAAACAATGCACACTGCGCATTCAAATTCCAGAATTTCGGCATGTGCAACAAGGTTAATTAAAATGTATGTGCAACCACAAATACCTCAAAATAAAGTTCCCAGCAGTAAAGCAAAGATATCCTCTTTCATACAAACATCTTTAAGTCCTCAAAATCCACCATTAATTTTCCTTTGACATTCAAATACAACAAAATCACAATGCTGTCCAAAATTGCTAACATAAACTTGCTAGCATTCCCAAGCTTATTTAGGGGCTTTTCCAAAGGGATTCATCCACAGCTCATAAAAGAGAATTTGCTCACCTTGAAGTTAAGAAGAAGTCCCAACTTGAATTTCTGCAAAAGACCTTATATCTACAAAGTTATCTGCATTCCAAGGTGCCTAGCTCAAATCAAAACTAAAACAGGGACTGCAGTAAACCATATAATCGCACTTAAAAAGATCATTAAAGTTACCTAATCAAACGTGCTCCAAATCCTGCAAGAGAGGTATCCTTGGATTCCTTGTCAAGAATAGATACAAATTGAGCTAAAGAACTCCAATTTTCGTGCTCGGATGAAGGAGAAAACCCATAAACACTTTGAACTATCACCAAGTTCCATCTGTACAGGACTGCAGCAAGGTGCTCCCAAGATCAAGAATAAAACCTAATAAAAACTCAGATCTGGGGAAAATGATACTTACCAATATTTACATCTTCGAGTCCTGGAAATTTTCCCGCAAAAATCATCCAAAAATCCACTCCTACAATTCAGAAAGGCCAAAATACCACAGATTGCCCAAAATCTCAGGCTGCAACAAAGGGTCCTAAAGATGGCCTTAAAACTCTGAAAAAACATGATATCTGGGGAAGAGTTGAATACAAAAATTGTAGCCTTACCTCTTGTGAAGACGTAGAACCAAAAATGAGCTCAAAACCCTAAGAAATGAGTCCTGGGGAATTTTCGCACTGAAACACGACGGGGAGGTTCACAAACTGCAACAATGGTGGTGCTTGCCTCATGGAGAAGATGATGGTGATGAAGCCCCTTTTGTCCATCTCTTGGCTGATGAAAATGGAGGAGAGTTGCATGAGGTTCCTCTGTAGAAGTCTCCAAGGTGGGAAGCACCAAAAGAGGAGCATGGAGGAGGTAGGAGCCCATAAATAGAAGAAGAAGGAGAGGAAAAGAACAAAAGGGGAGAAGAAAAGGGGTACTGTGCTTAAGCACAGTACCGGGCTCGGCCCAGCGCCGGCCCAACCCGCGCCCCAGGTGGGGCACGTGGCGCCCATCCGGGCGCCCCGCCCCCCGGGCGGATGCCCGGATGGGGCCACGCCAGACGCGGCGCCCGCCATTGGCAGGGCGCCCGCGTGTCCCCTGCGCGGGGACGCGCAGTACGGCGCGCGCAACGTGGCCGCGCCCTGCCCCGCGCCGCGTGCCCGCGCCCTCCTCTCCCGCGCCGCCACGTGGAAGGCCGGATTGCCAGTGCGCCTGGTGCACGCGCAGATCCCATGGACCGGCCGCCAGAAAAAGTCCCAAACTGCTCCAAAAATGCCTCTTTTTGCTGTTTTCGCGCGCGCGAGTCCAATTCTGACCTCCAAAACTCCAAATAAAGCAACCAAATAGCCGTTTTGATCGTCGTTTTTCCGCGCTGAATCCAAATACGGTGTCCATTTTGCGCGAAACCACCTCTATTTTTCGACGAAATTCCCAATTAACCAATCTTGATCAATTTCTCGCACTGAGTCCGTTTCCGGGGTCCGATTTGCGCGCAATCAACACTGCCCATAGACATAGGCCTCCGCAAGCTGTCGATCACACTGTAATGACCACGGAGATCTGGGTCTTCACACTTGAACCTTTCACGAAATTACGCCAACTCAAATTCCGTAACATCCTCGGCCGATGATCTAGTTCGGACCATTGTCTGTACACACACACAACAAAAGTTAGCTCTAGTCTCCGCTAGAAGCAATCAACCACCTATCGAGAGAAAAGGACCTATACATTTCCCTCCCCCCCCGATCACTCGCGTTCTACGCTCCTATGCCCTTCACATTTCATTCATTTGTAGCTAAGTGTGGTGTCTCCGTGGATGTCGGGCACTGACTGTTGTGATTAAAGAATTGTCTCTGATACCATCTTAATCTGTCACGCCCCGGGGGTTTCATTCAGCGAAAACAGTCAACGAAAAGAGGATTTGTTTTGCGTGTAAATTTTTTTTTTGAAATTCCTTCTTCCCCGGCACGTGCCCAGACCCGCCGCATACACAGATTCACTCTGCAAACGGACAGAGTCTCCTCTGTATATGCACGGCATCGCGGCTAATACAACATCCAATCACAGTCGTTTATTCATCACACAACAGTTTCTAAACATGCATACACATACAGAACTGAATAATTCTCGAGGCCGATCAACTTGAAAGGATAAATCCACAGTTTGAAAGCGGTGCCCACCCGGCACACCAGATTTCTTAAAATAGTTTCGAAAGCCATAAATCCACAGAGTTTTTAAAACAGTGCCCACACGACACTCAAGGTTTTGAAATCCGTTTTTCGAAATCCATAAATCCACAAGGTTTTGAAAACGGTGTCCACACGACACCCAGATTTTGAAAACGATTTCACAATTCTTTTTCTTGTTTTTCCTTCGTTTTTCTTTTCTTTGAAAACGGCCGAACAGAGATAGACCAAAACTCAACGTCCTCAATCTAGAGAGTGAAGTACCGACATCCACACCGACCCCACGAGGGTATCGAGAACCACACAGTAGACTACAATATCAAATGAAAAGCGAAGTAAGAGAGAAAATACTGTCTAAGGCTCCACGAGCCCAAAAGCTCCTGTCTCGGCCTCACCGTCGCCTAGCTCTCACCCGCCCGAAAGAACCTGTCACGAGTGGGGAGTCAGCGACCGATAATAATAAGGAAAGCAGGAACAAAAGGTAGTAAATCCAACCGTAA
>JAQNDB010002115.1:0-40025 GCA_029204045.2 Tillandsia leiboldiana | reverse complement strand
GAGCACAGGGAGCGAGGGAGAGAAAGGATGGAAATTAGCTCAAAATCCCAATCAATTCCCATCAAACCCATCCAGACATCCGATGTCGGCCCGCAAGCTCTCAAGCCGACGCCAACTCATTTTCTAACAAAAAGCTTCTGCGTCGCTCCGGGACCACCCGAACCATCCTGTAAACGAAATCAGAACCTGCTGAAGGTATTTCCACAATACCACCTGCCACGTGGATCGGCACATGCCGAAGCTCCGGTACTCTAACCGATGCCGCGAAAATCATCCAAATCCGCCTCACGGATTGGGCGCAATCATGAAACAATGCACACTGCGCACTCAAATCCAGATTTTCAGCAAGTGCAACAAGATTAAATAAAAGGTATGTGCAACCTCAAATACCTCAAGATGAAGTCTCCAACAGTAAACAAAGATCTCCTCTTTCATACAAATGTCTTCAAGGTCCCCAAAAATCCACAATATTTCCCTTAACATTCAACGAAGCAAAATTCAGAATGCTGCCCAAAAAACTGTTAACATAACTTGCTAGCATTTCCAAGCTTAATTAGAGGCTTTTCCAAAGGAATTTATCCACAGATCGCAAAAGAGAATTTGCTCACCTTGAAGTTAAGAAGAAGTTCCAACTTAAATTTCTGAAAAAGACCTTGTATCCAGAAAGGTATCTGCATTCCAAGGAGCATTGCTCAAATCCAAATTAAAAACAGGGACTGCAGTAATCCATAAAATAGAACTTGAAAAGATTATTAATTTTACCTAACCAAACGTACTCCAAATCCTACAAGAGAGGTACCATTGGATTCCTTGTCGAGAGTAGATACAATTGAGTTAAAGAACTCCAATTTTCATGCTCGGATGAAGGAGAAAACCCATAAATACTTTGAACTATCCACCAAGTTCCATCTGTACACGAATGCAGCAAGGTGCTCCAAATATCATGCATAAACCCTAATAACAACTCAGATATGGGGAAAATGGGACATACCAATATTGTAGATCTTCGAGTTCTGGAAATTTCCCCCCAAAAATCATCCAATATTCCCATCCTACTGCCCAGAAAGGCCAAAACACTGAGGACTGTTCAGGATTCCAGACTGAAATGAAGGGTTCCAAAGATGGCCTTAAAACTCTATAAAAACATGAGATCTGGGGGGAGAGTTGAATACAAAGATTGTAGCCTTACCTCTTGTGAAAACGTAGAACCAAAAATGAGCTCAAAACTCCAAGAAATGAGTCCTGGGAAATTTTTGCACTGAAACGCGATGGTGGAGCTCCGAAAATCCAGCAATGGTGCTTGTGCTCCATCATGGAGAAGAAGATGACCAAGCTAGCTCCAATGGCTCACCCAAGATGATGATTTTGAAGAAGAAACGTTGGTGATGCTCTGCACAAAACCCTCCAACAATCCATGGTCCATGGAGGAAGAAGGAGGAAGAAAAAGAAGAGGAAGAAGAAGAGGAGGAAGAAGAAGAAGGAAAAAAAATAATTAAAACAATCCTCTCTCTCTCCCTCTCCCACACTCCACCCCACGTGAAGTACGGCTGGCCCATCATGGCTAGCCATGTGGCAGCCTAGCATGCCTGATGGACCACACTCCCAACACCGAACCAATGGGGTGACGCCATGTGGCACCCCCGGTCCACAGCCTATTCATGCACCCGAAAATCCCCAAAACTTTCGGTTGCCCGTTTTTGATCATCCGGACTCCGAAAAATACAACCAAATAGCCGATTTCCAACGTTTTTCCGCGCTGAATCCAAATACGAAGTCCATTTTGCAAGAATCCATTTCTAAAAATTTACGGGGGCATCCGAACACACCAACTCAATCCATTTTTCGCGCTGAGTCCGGTTTTGAAGTCCGATTTGCGCGCAAAGCCTCCACACTCAACAAAAGGCTTCCAGAAGCTGCCAAACAAACAGTAATCCTTACGTGGGAATTTCGGGTCCTCACATTATGACTATATGTAATGCTTTGATTGGTTTTCCTTTCATATTTTTCTGAATCTCTGCATTACATGTTTTCAATGCTCTTCGTTTTTATGTTTTGTTTTTGAACAAAAGGGTTTTAACGAACAAGTGCATTGAATAAAAAGGGTTTCACTTTCAATCACTCCAATTTAATTTTATATGAATTATCAACTTTACTCCATAATCATAATTCTTAAAGATACTTCATTATAAGAGTTTTTGATAATTATATTCATCAAATTTTAGTAATCATGTGTGATCTTTAGATGATTAATCTATCTCGGTTGTGTGAGTTATTTGTGATAAACATGAGACAACCGATAGACTAAAATTTAGGATTTAATTCTTTCACATAAGAGATTGTATTTTCTTACAAGGGTAATGAAATGAATTGCAAAAGATGTGGAAAGAGTTACATCCGAAAGGAGTGTGAAAACTACCACCACATGTTGGAAAGAGCTGCCACCCCGGTCGTCCGGTTAGTGTGTGAAGCTACCACATGTTTTGGATGCTAGAAAAATATTTTTGAAATTTTTTTTAGATGAAGCATTCGGAGATTTATATTCAAAGTTCTTATTTTGATTAATCTCCTGGTTGGTATAAGGTGGGATAGTTAAAAGATGCTCAAAGAGCCACCCTTTGGTATTTTAGTGCATATCTTAATTTAGAAGGGTAAAATTCAAAATTGATGTCATTTGAAAATCTCTGTAAGTCATCTTTGTAAATCCGTTACATCTTGATAGACTTTGGATCTCAAGATTATTTTTGATGACTTATGTTTGACGAATATAACATGAAAAATGGTTATAATGTTTTATCTTTGTTTTTCACATTTTCGGAGTAAATCTTTTTAATTTTTATAATTAATTGGATTGATTGACATCTATGTGAATTCACTGTTTTTCAAAGCACTTAAATGGATTTCTTGATGGTATACAAATCGGTATTTGAAAAGATTTCAAAATTTGGATTTGTTTCAAAAATTTTTTGCTTTTTGGCTCTGGTGTACCGGTACCTGATGTTTAGTACCGGAACCAAGATTCCGGATCAGAAAACCCAATCCGGAACCCAAACATGAAATTTTCTATTTTTTCACTTGAGTATCGGTACTCCATGTTTAGTACCGGAACTAAATTTGAGGATCCGGATCAGCCATGTTTTCAATCCGGAACCCGAACGAAGGACTTTCAGATTTTGCACTGCGTACCGGTACGCGACTTTTAGTACCGGTACTCAATCTAGATTTTCTTATATTCCGGAACTCATGAGATTTATTTCACTTCTCCCATTTCAAAACCTTCCCTCTCTCTCTCTCTAAAACTTCTCAAAGGGGTTTTTCATCAAGATCAAGTGATTTGTTGCTTTGATTTGTAAGTTTCTTCATTAATCTTGCTTTCTTTTGTTTCAAAACCCTAGTTTTTTGGTTTTGATGTTTTATTTAGGGATTTTTGAGTTGATCCTTACTCCAAATGAAATCTCTTGCATAAATCACCCCTATTTCATGTTTAGAACATAAATGGTTGCTTTCTATGTAATTAGATTCATGTTTCCATACTTATATGCTTGAATCTATCATTTGCATATGTTCTTAACATAGAGGAAATTGAAAATTAGGGATTTCAATGTAAATGGATTTTAAATGTTGAATCATCAAATGTGACATGTTTAGAATATTTCTTAAACATGTTTAAGCCTTCCTATGAGATCAAATCATAGTACATTGTGTTCTTTGTAGGAAATGGCATTTTCGTGGCTACTTGCACTTGTGATCTTAATGGCCACTGGAAGTGGACGTGGTCGCGGTTCAGGAAAGAAAAAGACTACGAAGCGATCACGCAATGAAGATTCGACTAGCTCGGAATCTGAACATTCCTCAGAATATGAAGAAGAATCTGTTCAAGGAAAGGGAAAAGCACCTATGGCTCCTAGAAAGAAAGGTGCGGATTCTCCTCCGCGTATAAGTACCGGTGGACCGGTAATACGCGAGCGCTCTCAATGGAGATCAAATGTTGATGAAGGTGAACAGCATGTGAGTGCAAAACGTCGTGCCAGATTTGCATACCGTACATGCATTGGAGAGCGACACGTTAATTTTAACGAGCTATGTCGTGAAGTTCCAGACTTTGCAAGGCTAATGGAACGAAGTCATATTCAGCCACTTGGCAGAGTTCAACCTAAGATGGGTTTTTGTGTGGAGATCATCAGGGAGTTCTACATGAGAGCTAATATACTTCAAAAAGACCATGACACGGGGGCTTTCGTCATTGAAACAACAGTTAGAGACGTCAAGTTTGACATTACTCAAGCAGTAATTGGTGCAAATCTTGGATTAGCGGTTGACACTTCTGGTCTATATTACACTGATGGTGACTTCCGACATAACACCCATTGGGACATTGTTGTGAACTCTATTTGCAAGTCAGGGACGCACACTAATAGGTCGTATGTTGAATCAAAGGACCTAAAACCAGAGTATCATATTTTGTCCTTAATCGTGTGCTACAACCTATTGCCCACACTGGGGACCAAAAGGATTCGATGGGATTGACTGCTACTTCTCTTTTTCCTTGGTCACCCAGAGAGTGCAAATGGAATTAATATCAATATCCTTTTCTTATTTGGCAACAAATGGAACGTGTCATTGAGGGAACAAGGCAACGTGAGCTTCTTCCGTATCCAATTTTGATAACTCGTCTGCTGGAAGATCACGGAGTTGACATTTCTTGTGCCAAATATGATTACGGCTTGGGGGCAATTAATGGAATCACATTAGCCAAGTCGATTAGCACTTTGAAGACTTTTGGGCATACAAAATGAAATGCAAGTGAAGCGACACCAAGTACACCGCCTCGCCAAGAATCTCCTGAAACAGATGAGGTAGTAACACTTCAAACTTTGCATCGGGATGTTCGCTCTTTAAAGAAAAGGATGGAGCAAGGCTTCAAGAAACTTGAGGATGGTTTAAAGAAGATCTTCGATATCCTTGGGTGCAAACATGATGATGTGGTCACTGGCGCAACTGCACCGAGTACATCCATGGACCAACATCACATGATGATGATGATGATGATTCAAATGAGGATGAGTGACTTTTTTTCCTTCTTGTTTTTGGTTTTCAGTTTCTTTTCACTTTGTGATGAACAAGAACTCTAATGGGCATGTAACTAAAAACTTATCCTTCTAGTATGTTTCTTTTTGTCTATATTAACTGTTTGACAATTTGTGACAAAAAGGGGGAGAACGGAAATGATGGACGTATCATAAAAGGGGAGAACAGAGATGCTCAAGATAGTGGGAGATAAAGAAAAGATTGAGAACAAGAGCCACAAAACAAAAGAGCCGGAAAAACAAAAGAACCAAAAGGAAGACGAATCAAATGTAGGATTTTAATTTCTAACGACTAACGTTTGATTTTGTTTGGAGTTTTTGTTTTGCAGGAAATACATCACTTTAAGACTCCAAGTCCTAAGTCATAGAGTATGTTCTAGGACTGTTTGGTTCAAGTGTAATTTGTATTTATTGGATCTTTCACGCAAAGAAAATCAATGTTTTGGTGATAACATTGAGTTTCGATTTTTGGTTTAAGATGAGTGACTTGAGCATTTTTATGTATTTATAGGTTTTGTCACGAAATTGCCAAAGGAGGAGATTGTTACGGTTTTTTGTGTTGGCATATTGCGTGAGTTGAGTCGGAGTCTTAAAGGGATCAAATTGTCAAATCGCCTTTCGAAGACTCATTGAAGATTCAACATGAGCTCATGATAACACTCAGGTATGGTTAATTAAATCATGGTGATTTAAGTACATTTATAATCATTGGAATCAGGAAATTATTGAAACTTGGTTTAGACTTGGTTTTAGGAACTTGGTTTTAACTTACAACTTATTTTAAGTTTGGATTCCGGTACTAGGTCTGTTTTGGATAAAGCTTATCTTGGAAAAATCAGTTTTTACATTGAGTACCGGAACCACACTTTGAGTTCCTCAAACCCGAAACAGAATTTTTTGTAATTTGCATTGCGTACCGGAACACATACTTGGGTACTGGAACACAATAGAAAAATCTGTGTTTTGCACCAATGAGTACCGGAACACATTATTTGGTACCGGTACACAATGTCATTTCGGGAAAAGTTTCCTAAACCGACTCTAATTTGTTTCCAAGGGTTACAAATAGATACTTAGGGTTTCTCGATACTAACCGATCAATTCAGAAACACTCGAGAGCAACCCTAGAGGCTGGTTTTTATCGTTCTTCTCTTTAGCCTCTTTTAGGTCAATTCGACGGTTCTTCCAAGATCTATCTTTTGTCGAATTGATCTAGTCTTTGCTCAGAGATTCCTTCTACGGTTCCTCAATGATAATCTAAGCAAAGGATCACCATCGAAGCCAATATTCTTATCGGCTGAGTTAGCGTCGTGGATTCGACGTAGCATCGTGGATTCGGTGTGTTGAAGGCGTTTCGTGGATTCAAAACGTGTGCTCGTGGATTCGAGTGGCGTTCTTGGATTCGAACGTGTGCAGTGGACGTGCAATCGGTGGAGCGCAAGGTCTGAAGAACTTGAAGAAGGGGTTGAGTCCGTGGAGTCGGTAATCACCTTGTTATTCTTTCTTTTCTTATTGGATTGTTATTGCGTGTTGGTCCCGTGGTTTTTCTCCTGGATTGGAGTTTCCACATATATCTCGGTGTGCTGATTTTATTTTCCGCATTGGTTTTTATTTTGCACTGAGATTTATTTTTAAGTGTTACACCTATTCACCCCCCCTCTAGTTGTTTGATAGTACCTATTTAGATCCTTGTGGATCCTTAATATATAAAAACCTACAAGTGGTATCAGAGCGGGTTTTAGGTTTATCTATCATGTCGGGTGAAAGTGGTAATATTTATAGACCTCCTCTTTTTGATGGGACCAATTATGCTTATTGGAAAGTGCGAATAAGAGCTTTTCTCATCTCAATTGATGAGCGGGTTTGGCAAACCGTGGAATACGGTTGGGTGCATCCAACTGAGGAAGTAGGAAATTCTCCTACCCTAAAACCTCACCCTAGATGGTCCAAAGAAGAATTCGAAAGTTCTTCTTACAATGGGAAATGTATGAACGCTTTATTTAATTCTCTTTCCTCGACTGAGTTCACACGAATTTCCGCGTGTGAAACTGCAAAGGAGATTTGGGATATTCTCAAAATTACACATGAGGGTACTAATCTAGTAAAAATTCAAAAGCTCCAGATGCTTACAAGTCAATTTGACTCTATTCATATGGATGAGCATGAATTATTTACTGATTATTACACAAGACTTCAAGATATAATCAACACTTGTGCTAATTTAGGAGAAAAGATTCCGGAGTCGAAAGTTGTAAGAAAGATACTTCGGACTCTTCCGGAACGGTTTAGGGCAAAGGTTGTCGCCATTGAAACCGTTAGTCATCCGGATGAGATGAGAGTAGAGGAATTAGTAGGTGCTTTGCAAACTTACGAGATAACTTTTCCTACTAATCAAGTTTCTTCCAAGTCTTCTTCTAAGCTTACAGGTGTTGCATTCAAATCTACAAAGGAAGAAGATGGCGAATCAAGTTCCGACGATGAAATATTTTTTGCCGATTTTGAAGAACAATTGGCGCGGATCATAAAGAAATTTCGTCGAAAGTTTTGGAAGAATCGAACCGAAGGATCTTCATCCTCGAAACCATCTAAAGGATCATCGGGTTCTAAATCCTCTAACCTCAAAAGCTCTGCAAAACCTTCTAAGGAAAAAGATGAATTCGAAGGAGAATTCCAATGTTATAGATGTAAAGGCTACGGCCATATTTCAATGGATTGTCCTTCTCCGAAATCGTATAAAAAGAAGGCTTAATTTGCAAGCGAAAACATGGGACGATTCGAGTTCTAATGAATCGACCTCAAGTAAAGAGGAAAAAGTCATTGCCTTTCATGCTTCTCAAATTCCTTCTTCTAATTTTTTCTTATCATCTCTAATCACTGACTCTGCTCCTTTGATTTTGTATGAAACATCAACATCCGATGGAGAGTCATCAAGTGAGGGGGAGTCGGAAAAAGAAAACCTCGTTGAGGTATATCAACAACTTCTTGCGGAATCTAAGAAGATGGCAAAGTATATCAAGAAGTTGAGGAAGCGACGACTAGAGGCTCAAGACGAGAATCATGCTTTAAAGATAAAACTTCATGATCTCGAGGAGGAACGGGAACGTTTATTGGATAACAATAAAATCCTCCAAGAAAAGCTAAACCAATCGGAGACAAACGCTAAATCATATATGGACAAGATTGGTTTTCTAGAAAAACAGTTTGAGGAGATTCATGTCACCAACCAAGCTTTGACCAAGCAAGTTCATCAACTTAAATCCGACATACAAAGGCATTCAACCGGTTCGAAGAAACTTGATTGTACGTCCGGATTAGGTCAAACAAGCAAGGTTGGTTTGGGATTTAAAAAGAACCAAACTGTGAAGGCTTCAAGTTCCACAACTAAATTGAAAGGAAGAACTTGTCACCAATGTGGACTTGAAGGACACCTGATGAAGGCGTGCCCGAAAAAGAGAAAGAGGAATTCTTCGGCAACTTCATCTACTGAGCGAACTCAATGGAATCAAAAGACTCATCAAGTCAAAGGAGTTCACTCAATCCACCAAAGGTCCGAGCCACAACATCAATCATATAAGTGGATCATTGCGAGCTAAAGACCTAAGGTGGATCAACAGTCAAAGCTATCATCTCCCAACCACAATGAATCAAGACAACCCAAAATCCGACGATTTTGGATTCGGAAAGGTGATATCTTTCCTTATCTTAAGTTCTAAATAGCTTATGACTGTATGTAATGCTTTGATTGGTTTCCTTTCATATTTTTCTGAATCTCTGCATTACATGTTTTCAATGCTGTTCGTTTTTATGTTTTGTTTTTGAACGAAAGGGTTTTAACGAACAAGTGCATTGAATAAAAAGGGTTTCACTTTCAATCACTCCAATTTAATTTTATATGAATTATCAACTTTACTCCATAATCATAATTCTTAAAGATACTTCATTATAAGAGTTTTTGATAATTATATTCATCAAATTTTAGTAATCATGTGTGATCTTTAGATGATTAATCTATCTCGGTTGTGTGAGTTATCTGTGATCAACATGAGACAACCGATAGACTAAAATTTGGGATTTAATTCTTTCACATAAGAGATTGTATTTTCTTACAAGGGTAATGAAATGAATTGCAAAAGATGTGGAAAGAGTTACATCCGAAAGGAGTGTGAAAACTACCACCACATGTTGGAAAGAGCTGCCACCCCGGTCGTCCGGTTAGTGTGTGAAGCTACCACATGTTTTGGATGCTAGAAAAATAATTTTGAAATTTTTTTTAGATGAAGCATTCGGATATTTATATTCAAAGTTCTTATTTTGATTAATCTCCCGGTTGGTATAAGGTGGGATAGTTAAAAGATGTCAAAGAGCCACCCTTAGGTATTTTAGTGCATATCTCAATTTAGAAGGGTAAAATTCAAAATTGATGTCATTTGAAAATCTCTGTATGTCATCTTTGTAAATCCGTTACATCTTGATAGATTTTGGATCTCAAGATTATTTTTGATGACTTATGTTTGACGAATATAACATGAAAAATGGTTTATAACGTTTTATCTTTGTTTTTCATGTTTTCGGAGTAAATCTTTTTAATTTTTATAATTAATTCGATTGAATGACATCTATGTGAATTCACTGTTTTTCAAACCACTTAAATGGATTTCTTGATGGTATACAAATCGGTATTTGAAAAGATTTCAAAATTTGGATTTGTTTCAAGAAATTTTTGTTTTTTGGCTCTGGTGTACCGGTACCTGATGTTTAGTACCGGAACCAAGATTCCGGATCAGAAAACCCAATCTGGAACCCAAACATGAAATTTTCTATTTTTTCACTTGAGTACCGGTACTCCATGTTTAGTACCGGAACTAAATTTGCGGATCCGGATCAGCCATGTTTTCAATCCGGAACCCGAACGAAGGATTTTCAGATTTTGCACTACGTACCGGTACGCGACTTTTAGTGTGAGGACCTGGATCCCCACGATGTGATTACTGGTTGACCAGCAGCTTCTGGAGGCCTATGTGGCGCGTCGGTGGTGTTTGTGCACCAATTGGATACTAGAGATGGACTCAGAGTGTTTAATGGATTACGAGAGTAGTCAGATGACCCCGTCGAATGCTTAGAAGTGGTTTCGCGCGCAATGGATATTAAAATTGGGCTCAGCGCGAAGTTTGGACAAAAGAACATCTTTCCGGATGCCTTCGGCAATTTTTAGAGTTAGAATTTGGCAAATCAGACAGCGGATATGGATTCAGCGCGCGAAAACGATGAAAATGGACTACTCACTTGCATTTTTCGGAGCCCGGATGACGCGCACGATTTTCGAGGCACCTTGACACTATTCCTGCGGCGGCGGCGGAGCGTGACGGTGCGGGCTCGGGCAGGCGCAGGCGCGGCGGCGGGCAAGCACGGGCAGCGCGCGGGCGCGGGCAATGCGCGGGCAGGTGCGCGGTCCACAGGGCCGGCGTACACCGGAGGACGGACACGTGGCGGACAACGATAGGTCGATGCAGTGGGCCGGGACCACGGTGCATCGGGGGGCGCCTCCAGGCGCGTGCCTGGCAGGGTGCGCAGGCGGCGCTGGCGCGCGCACGTGGAGGCCCGTGGGGGATTCGGGCCAGTGTTGGGGCGGGCCCAACACTGTAGCAGCCCGGATTTTCCGGGCGCTCGATTGTGGGGACATGATTGGTATTTCTTGATTTGTTTTTTTAGGCTATTTAAGCGATCCGAGCCTTCTTCCTCTCCCTTTTTCCGCCATTTCCGACCCTCCCCTCGCCGTGGCGCCTTCAGCAACTTTCTTCCTCGCGTAGTGCTGCATCCATCTGCAGAGTTCGGAGATTTTACATGGCACGCATCCCGAGGTTTCCTTTTTACGGCGCGGCGCGACGCTCATCCATTTGTGTTCCCCTTCGTCGTGTTTCGGTGCGCGAGCTCCCCCGGCCTACTCCGACCACCTTTTCAAGCGATTTCTTCGCCGCTGGATCCGCGACGGACAGGGCTACGATCTAGTTATTTCTAGTATTCCCTAGTTTCGCGCTTTTCGAGGAGTTTTTCCATCCTTACTGGGGGTCTTTTGCTGTGAGTGTTTTCTTGAGGACAGCGGGTTGTTTCGAGGATATCTCCGCAACCGGGCATCGGATTGAGACGCTCCTTTGCACTTTTTGCATCTACTCGACGCTCGGATTATCACAGTATTTTTCTTGGATTTTTCCGAGACATTTCCGGAGGTATACTTTTCCCCTTGTATCTGTGCAAGATTTTACAGTTGTGTGGTTGTATGTTTTTGCGCGCCTGTACTGTGGAATTTGTAGCTTGGCCTACGGGGCTCGGAATTGGGCGTGCAGATACCCGTTTCGAAGGTCTCGACGCGAGGATCGCTGTGTTATTTTTTCTTGGATTTTTCTAGGCACTTTCTGCCGGTGAAATAAGTGTATATTTGGGACTGATTTTTAGTGTGTTTGTGCGTGGTTAATTTTGGGAATTTAAGTGTAACTTTGGACCTTTTGTTGTACCCAGGAGGGTTCGCGAGTGTTTTTGGAACACTGCTAGGAGCCGAGGTTTGCGCGACATGTACCGTGGATACGGGTTCAGCGGATTGTGCGTGCAAGTGGCCACGCTCTTCACCGACCCCAGGTTTGCCTTGGTTTAAGCACTTCAGGTGGGTAGGCTTAATTTGGTAACTGTTTAGGGGATTGGCATGGTTTATATGCATGTTATGCCTTATGGGAGGTGTAATTGTGGATGTTCATGTATGGTTAAGATAAGCTTACCGGTGGGAATGTCACCCTCTATGATTGATAGCATGGCTAATTTAGTGTACAATCAATATGAGCAAGAGGTAAGCATGGAAACGGCCTAGATAATGTGGATTGGTGCTTACTTGATAATTGTACACGTTTGTTGAACTAGAGACTTAGCATGTGGTAGACAGATTATATTTATCCCATACTAGATGATATAGAGATCAATGGTTATTCATTGGCCTATTTAGGCGGGATTGGTATATCATAGTAGGAATACTTTAGCATGCTTTGCCAATATATGTTTCACCCACTTTTATCGTTTCTGAGGACAAAAGCATGCTTGTATGGACATGTAGTTAGGCCATCTTTTACTGCTGCACTACTTTTGGAACTTGACTTAGGAGAAACCATGTGATCCTTTTCTCCTTCTTTGTTAGTCAGGTGGTCATTGTTGCTCGGGTTCGAGCAGGGGAAAGTGGGTAGTGTAGCCGGGACATTGGTGTCAGGGACGGGTTGGATTAGTTGTGGGGCTTTGCGGCAACCGCGGATATTGGGCGGTTGACCGGATATTTATTTATGCACCGGATTGGGTATCTGAATTCTCTAGTGGACAGAGTTTCCCACTATTTGGGTACTTTTGCATCTGATTGAGGACCAAGGCTTCTTTAGTGGTTGGGCTTTTCCCCACTTTGATCAGAGTCAAGATCCAGTCCTGCTTTTGTTACTTATCACACCGGCGCGGTTATTGTCCGGTGATACTTTACTCGTGCGTGTCGCTCCCCTCGAGTGCCACTCCGGAGTGTGCGATCGGACGGTTAGAGAGGCCGATCTGTTACTTACCTTGAGTCCTTGAGACTCCTATCCCTTATCGGTGTTATGCATTGGCTAGCATACCCGATTCGTCAGGCACAGCAGGCAGTACCAGTTTTACTGGTGGCACCAGATTGATGTTGTTGCAGGCATTTACTTTATTGTTGCACTCGTGTCATAGGGATCGAGTGGAGTCTAGTAGCCGTGTTTAGACCAGTGCTAGTGTTGTTGGGAACCGTTTGGGGATCGACGGTTGTCCCAAGGTCATTGTGAGTTGTTGACCGTTGTGCGAGAGGCTTGGTGATCTTGAGTTTATTCGTTCTGAGAGAGAGCGTGGATTTTGACTATAGCCTGCATGAGCCACTACTCGATAGCGAGTTAGTCCGTTTGGACGCCCTACGTAATTCCTGCCCGTCATCGGGAGGTGGTCGTAGGTGGGGCGCAGGTTTGACTGGACCAGATGTGGCAGTCAGCTCGATTGGGTCGATTGTGCACTTCATGTGCTAGTGGTTGCATACCATTCTTTGATTCTCCCCGCTTGAGCATTTAGATGGAGGCTTGGTAGCTGTTAGGTGACATCAGCGTTCTTGCTCAGTTCCCACTTCTTTGGGTATTTTATGTCTCTTGAGGACTTGGTGGGCAGACCGTCGGGTATGGCGGTGGTACCCACTGAGAACTCCATTTTTTGTGTAGTTCTCACACCCTTTGGGGGTTTTCCCCCTCCTTTTTCCTTCGTCTTCTTTGTTTTGCAGAGTCTTAGCAGGTGTTGCTGATTCTGTGGTTGTTGATCGAGGCGAGGCAGACGCGTGCTCGATCCCTACCCGTCGTTGGGGAGTAGCGGTACCCCCTTCAGAGGAGACCTGCAGTAGGTTGGCTATTTTTGTTTTCCTCTTTTGAGAGACTAATGTAGTAAGGATATGATATGTATTGAGAGCCTGTACACTGATGTATTTATTGGAGATATCTCCCTGTTGAGTTTTGAGCTCTGTATATGAGGATATTGTATGATTTTCATTTTTGGGAGATGGACATTGTTGTATTATTTCCAGTTGTACAGTGGTTGATTTTTGTTATACAATAGATTTTTATTTATAGCTCTGATATCTGTTAGCTGTAGTACTTTTCTTGCAGGTAGGACGCTTCGCCTATGCGGGATTTGGCATAGGTGGCGGATCTGTTGGCGAGCCCGGGTCGCAGTTTCGACCCCGGGGCGTGACAGATTAGGTTGGTATCAGAGCCTAGGTTGTAGGTCATGGTGAACTTAGAAACCCTAGGCTTATGGTTTGACCCTTGGTTGACTTCGTGAGAGTCGTGATTTATAGCAGGAGTCCTGGTTGAGTTTTATACCTCTCCTAAGGGACGGGAAGAGTGATTGGCATGTTTATTCTCCTAAGCGATTATGTTGGCTGCAGACAACATAATGCTGCGGAATGGGTAACATGCTCTAGACTTTCGCTGGATTGGGTCTAGTGGCTTTGGTGTGCTGATTTGCAGTTTCGTCGTGGCGAGCTGTGTCTCCCCGACGCTGGGTTTTGACCCGTGTGTATCTTGTCATAGTAGTTGAGCTTGAGCGGTTGGTTTTGGGCCGGACACCCGGATTGAGGTCAGAGAGTTCCGGACCCAGATGACAGGATCGCCTGAGGCCTATCAGCGGCAGAGTGAGCGAGCAGCTGGTTTTAGTGACGCAGTTGTCGGAGCAGCGGGCAGCTCGACAGTGCTTCCTTCTGAGACCACCCGGTTGCAGTATCCTCAGGGGCGGGGATTTCTGTGGCACCGATGGAGTGAGTAGCCCCCTCTGTGCTAATGTTTAGTGGCGAGGGACCGAGGTAGGGTGGATAGTTGACAGCTGGTGAGCTGGAGGGACGCGATCGATCTATTGAGCCAGATTTGGCAGATGAACCACCCCGACTCGTAAGATTGAGTTTGGAGCCTTTGGAGGCAGAGTCGTGGTTGGTGGTGATGGAGTGATCAATTGAGAGCCTCCCTGTGCTAGAGAGTTTTTGGCAGTTGTTGAACTGCACGCTCCAAGTTCGAGGGACGAGGCGCATAGGATATGTGGCTGGGAGTGGATTGCGCCAGGATACCTTTCAGTTCATTCAGTCCCTCCGTTATAGGTTTTGACGCCTCGCTGGAGTAGGCATTGTGTATGGAGAGTGGCACTGCAGTTCCTTTAGATAGGGATCTACCGCTAGAGGCGAGTTCAGGATATTGGCGCTTGGCGCCGGGTGATGGAGGACAAATCGGCCGGCAGAGGCACTTCTGATTTTCTTTCCAGGATGACGGGTTCCTGAGATGCCAGAGATCGGGTGGACCCCGATGGTGGCATCAGCATCTATATCAGAGTGGCAGAGCGGTAGCGTGGATTTGTTATCTGCGGAGGACCTTATTCGTCGCCCCAGTGTGAGCAGAGACAGAGGTCGTACTCCCTATATGGATAGTCCTTATTTTCAGGCAGATTGAGAGACAACCACTTGCATCGAGTGGATGAATCTGTGCCGCCCGATTGGAGGGCGCCACGGTAGTGGATTAAGTTGTTGCAGGTGTGATTTCATCACAGTAGTCGGAGTTAGAGCATGTTGTATTCCTGCATGGACTAGAGGCAGATTTGTTACCACGTGCACTCGAGGTACAGGTTCCTGTTAGTGCTGTGCATGTGGAGGAGGCTTGTGGATCATGTCCAATGCAGTTGAGGCCGCGAGTTGTACCGGCAGACTTATTGGTAATTGTGGCAGTTCGGTGTTTTGACCATGTGCTTGAGATTGATTAGCACAATGCCATAGGATGTTTTAACTGAGGAGAGAGTGAGGACATCGATTTTCTGCGAGGCAGACAAGAGGAGGCTTGCTTGTTGAGATTATTAGAGCACACAGGCTATAGCGACAGTGTGAGAGGTGCTTTTGGCGGCACCGGGATTCAAGGATATCTCTGTTGCCCACGAGATCCCGGGTGTGATTTCACCTGAGCTGTTTGTGATGCCGCCGGTTAGGGAGATGGAGATTGCGTTTGACGTGGTTCGGGAGACCGCGCCACCCTCGACAACACCTCATTGGATATCGCCGGTAGAGCTGAGGGAACTGATGGCGCAGTTGTAGGATCTGATGGATCGAGGGGACCGTTTGACCTAGTACCATGCCGTTGGTACACGGTGGTGATGCCACGTCGTTGATACACGACTGTAAGGGTCCTTTTATGGTTCGAGTGTAGACTGGTCCGGGTGGTATCTAGGACCTTTTGATGGAGCTATACTCCGGCAGTTATGGTATGATGCGAATACCTACTTGGAATCAGACAGCCGAGGACTTTGCCTAGAGGGCATTCAGAATCCGGTAAGGGCATTATTAGAGCATAGTGAGGCCAAATGGAATGACTAATTCCCTGTGACTTCAAGAGCTGAGGAATTGTATGTCCCAGTTGTACTTGGACGAACTGGGAGTGGTGTTTCCCCAGGATATTTTGATTTACTCCAGGAGCGACTTGGAACACGAGGAGCACTTATGGATGTGCTACCATACCCGTGTGGATGAAGCTGTATGCCAAGTTATTGGAGTACAAGTTTTAGCTTCTGAAGCATACCTTCTTGGGTCACATTGTGTTAGCCGTAGGGGCGGCGGTGGAAATCCGGCCAATATGGATACCATTTGGGAATTGGCTGAGGTCGACAATTATGGTCAAGGTAAGGGGCTTCTTGGACTGGGCAGTGCCAGGAGAGCTTGGCAATCGGATGATGAGACTGATACCAGAGCCAATGCTAGCATTTCCAGTGTTGGGAGAGAGATCTGCGAGTTTTAGTGATGCCTTCTATTGTGACTGTGGAGTTATCGTTGGGTTATTGTGAGCATTCTGGATCACCCAGACAGGTCCACGGAGTTGGCGAGTACATGGAGCAGGAGAGCTATCTGGGGTTGAGTTCTATAATTCTGCAACTGGCGCGGTGTGGACTGATGAGGCAAACATGGCTTGTGGTTGTGTCCCTGAGGGTTCCTTTGGATGATAGACCGCGGCTGAGTAGTTCACTCGGATGGTCAAGATTCGAGAGTGACCGAGTGAGGACCCCTCCTTGTTAGTGCTCTTTTCCTTATTGGATAATCGTGTGGGTGTGCTTCGGGTTGCCTTGGTTGAGTTGACACTGGTTGTGGTTTGGTGCGTGTTGCACTGGCGGTTATCTTGTTTCCCCCAAATTTTGATGGAACCCCTGTTGTGTTTCATGTCTCAGCTCAGGAAGGTTATGTTTTTTTGGATCCCTCGCCCGTGGTTGACTCGCCCCATTTGAGATACAGGAATGCTTGGAGTACGAGGGACGCCCGTTGCGAATTCTTACTCGTGAGATTAGAGGTTGCACAATCGGGCTATGCTGTACTGGTTGTCGCTGTTGTTGTTGTTGAGGAGTAATCACGGGGAGTGAGTGGTGACTTAGGAGCTGGAGATGATGATGTGGAGTACTTACCCTTGGGTTTGTGATGGTATTTGTGACTCCTGGTGGAATTGAGCTACTTTCGAGGACGAAACTTTCCTTAGTGGGGGAGGATGTGAGGACCTAGATCCCCACGATGTGATTACTGGTTGACCAGCAGCTTCTGGAGGCCTATGTGGCGCGTCGGTGGTGTTTGTGCACCAATTGGATACTAGTGATGGACTCAGAGTGTTTAATGGATTACGAGAGTAGTCAGATGACCCCGTCGAATGCTTATAAGTGGTTTCGCGCGCAATGGATATTAAAATTGGGCTCAGCGCGAAGTTTAGACAAAAGAACATCTTTCCGGATGCCTTCGGTAATTTTTAGAGTTAGAATTTGGCAAATTGGACAGCGGATTTGGATTCAGCGCGCGAAAACGATGAAAATGGACTACTCACTTGCATTTTTCGGAGCCCGAATGACGCGCACGATTTTTGAGGCACCTTGACACTGTTCCGGCGGCGGCGGCGGCGGGCAGCGGCGGAGCACGGGCTCGGGCAGGCGCAGGCGCGGCGGTGGGCAAGCGCGGGCAGCGCGCGGGCGCGGGCAATGCGCGGGCAGGCGCGCGGGCAGGTGCGCAGTCCACGGGGCCGGCGTACACCGGAGGGCGGACACGTGGCGGACAACGATAGGTCGGTGCAGTGGACCGGGACCACGGTGCAGCGGGGGGCCCCTCGGGGCGCGTGCCTGGCAGGGTGCGCAGGCGGCGCTGGCGCGTGCACGTGCGCGCGCCAGGCGCGCGTTGACCGACTGCCGGGCCACGTGTCGGCATTTGGAGGCGACAACGTGGCGATTTGTGGGTGGTCGCGCTCGCTGTCGCATGTTTGGCGGGCGACGTGGAGGCCCATGGGGGATTCGGGCCTGCACAGTGTTGGGCCGGGCCCAACACTGTAGCAGCCCGGATTTTCCGGGCGCCCGATTGTGGGGACATGATCGGTATTTCTTGATTTGTTTTTTTTAGGCTATTTAAGCGATCCGAGCCTTCTTCCTCTCCATTTTTCCGCCATTTCCGAGCCTCCCCTCGCCGTGGCGCCTTCACCAACTTTCTTCCTCGCGCAGTGCTGCATCCATCTGCAGAGTTCGGAGATTTTACGTGGCATGCGTCCCGAGGTTTCCTTTTTACGGCGCGGCGCGACGCTCGTCCATTTGTGTTCCACTTCGTCGCGTTTCGGTGCGCGAGCTCCCCCGGCCTACTCCGACCACCTTTTCGAGTGATTTCTTCGCCGGTGGATCCGCGACGGACAGGGCTACGATCTAGATATTTTTTAGCATTCCCTAGTTTCATGCTTTTCGAGGAGTTTTTCCATGCTTAATAGGGGTCTTTTGCTGTGAGTGTTTTCTTGAGGACAGCGGGTTGTTTCGAGGATATCTCCTCAACCGGGCATCAGATTGAGATGCTCCTATGCACTTTTTGCATCTACTCGACGCGAGGATTATCACAGTATTTTTCTTGGATTTTTCCGAGACCTTCCCGGAAGTATACTTTTCCCCTTGTATCTGTGCAAGATTTTACAGTTGTGTGGTTGTATGTTTTTGCGCGCCTGTACTGTGGAATTTGTAACTTGGCCTAGGGGGCTCGGAATTGGGCGTGCAGGTACCCGTTTCGAAGGTCTCGATGCGAGGATCGCTGTGATATTTTTTCTTGGATTTTTCTGGGCACTTTCAGCAGGTGAAATAAGCATATCTTTGGGACTGATTTTTAGTGTGTTTGTGCGTGGTTAATTTTGGGAATTTAAGTGTAACTTTGGACCTTTTGTTGTACCCAGGAGGGTTCGCGAGTGTTTTTGGAACACTGCTAGGAGCCGAGGTTTGCGCGACATGTACCATGGATACAGGTTCAGCGGATTGTGCGTGCAAGTGGCCACGCTCTTCACCGACCCCAGGTTTGCCTTGGTTTGAGCACTTCAGGTGGGTAGGCTTAATTTGGTAACTGTTTAGGGGATTGGCAGGGTTTATATGCATGTTATGCCTTATGGGAGGTGTAATAGTGGATGTTCATGTATGGTTAAGATAAGCTTACCTGTGGGAATGTCACCCTCTATGATTGATAGCATGCCTAATTTAGTGTACAATCAATATGAGCAAGTGGTAAGCATGGAAACGGCCTAGATAATGTGGATTGGTGCATGTTACGGCTTTTTGTGTTGGCATATTTCGTGAGTCGAGTCGGAGTCTTGAAGTGATCAAATTGTCAATCAGCAATTGAAGACTCAGAGAAGATTCAACAAGATCTCAAGTTGACACTCAGTGTTTTGAGTCTTGAAGATTGAAGTTGAAGAATTGTGGATCATATACCTCAATCTTAAAGAAAATGGATTCGGAATGATCAGGTACGTTTAACTAAATAATTTTGGTGATCCGAATACATTTGTGTAGTTTAGAAACACTTGGATAAGTTTTCATTGCTTAAAAATAAAAAACTGGACAAATTGGATGTTCAGAGTCCGGATCAGAATTCTGATCCTGAACCGATCCGGATCAGAATTCCGATCCGGATCAGAATTCCAATCCGGATCCCGAACCTTGTTTTTTCAGGAATTGCTGAAAAAATACGACAGTCAGGATCGCCGTAAATCCGATCCGGATCGTCGTGCGGGAAAAATTCTGTTAAGTCAGTTTTTGATGCTTATCTCTTTCCAAAGGTTTCTAAACTATAAATAGACACTTAGGGTTTCTCAAGAACTACCGATTATTTTTTTAAAACACTTGAGAGCAACCCTAGAGGCTAGGTTTTTATCGTTTCTTCTTTATAGCCTCTTGTAGGTCAATTCGACGGTTCTTCCAAGATCTATCTTTTGTCGAATTGATCTAGTCTTTGCTTAGAGATTCTTTCTACGGTTCTTCAATGATAATCTAAGCAAAGGATCACCATCGAAACCAATATTTCTATCGGCTAAGTTTGCGTCGTGGATTCGACGTGGCATCGTGGATTCGGTGTGTTGAAGGCGTTTCGTTGATTCGAAACGTGTGCTCGTGGATTCGAGTGGCGTTCGTGGATTCGAACGTGTGCAGTGGACGTGCAATCGGTGGAGCGCAAGGTCCAAAGAAGTTGAAGGAGGGGTTTGAGTCCGTGGAGTTGGTAATCACCTTGTTATTCTTCTTTTCTTAGTGGATTGTTATTGCGTGTTGGTCCCGTAGTTTTTCTCCTGGATTGGAGTTTCCACGTATATCTCGGTGTGCTATTTTTATTTTCCGCATTGGTTTTTATTTTGCACTGAGATTGGTTTTATAAGTATTACACCTATTCACCCCCCCTCTAGTTGTTTGATAGTACCTATTTAGGTCTGTGTGGATCCTTAATATTATAAAAACCAACAAGTGGTATCAGAGAGGGTTTTAGGTTTATCTATCATGTCGGGTGGAAGTGGTAATATTTATAGACCTCCTCTTTTTGATGGGACTAATTATGCTTATTGGAAAGTGCGGATGAGAGCTTTTCTCATCGCAATTGATGAGCGGGTATGGCAATCCGTGGAATACGGATGGGTGCATCCTGTTGAGGAAGTAGGAAATTCTACTACTCCAAAACCTCGCTCTAGATGGTCCCAAGAGGAATTCGAAAGTTCTTCTTACAATGGGAAGGGTATGAACGCTTTATTTAATTCTCTTTCCTCGACTGAGTTCACACGAATTTCCGCGTGTGAAACCGCAAAGGAAATTTGGGATATTCTCAAAATTACACATGAGGGTACTAATCTAGTAAAAATTCAAAAGCTCGAGATGCTTACAAGTCAATTTGACTCTATTCATATGGATGAGCATGAATTGTTTACAGATTATTACACTAGACTTCAAGATGTGATCAATACTTGTGCTAATTTAGGAGAAAAGATCCCGGAGTCGAGAATTGTAAGAAAGATACTTCGGACTCTTCCGGAACGGTTTAGGGCAAAGGTTACCGCCATTGAAACCGTTAGTCATCCGGATGAGATGAGAGTAGAGGAATTAGTAGGTGCTTTGCAAACTTATGAAATGACTTTTCCTACTAATCAAGTTTCTTCCAAGTCTTCTTCTAAGCTTACAGGTATTGCATTCAAATCAACAAAAGAAGAAGATAGCGAATCAAGTTTCGACCATGAATTCTCTTTTGCCGATTTTGAAGAACAATTGGCGCGGATCGTAACGAAATTTCGTCGGAAGTTTTGGAAGAATCGAACCGATGGATCTTCATCCTCGAAACCAACTAAAGGATCATCGTGTTCTAAATCCTCTAACCTCAAAAGCCCTGCAGAACCTTCTAAGGAAAAAGATGAATTCGAAGGGGAAATCCAATGTTATAGATGCAAAGGCTACGACCATATTTCAACGGATTGTCCTTCTCCGAAATCATATATAAAGAAGGCTTTGCAAGCGAAAATTTGGGACGATTCTACTTCTAATGAATCGACCTCAAGTAAAGAGGAAAAAGTCGTTGCCTTACATACCTCTCGTATTCCCGCTTCTAATATTTGTTTATCATCTTTAATCACTGACTCTATTCCTTTGATTTTGCATGAAACATCAACATCCGGCGGAGAGCCATCAAGTGAGGGGGAGTCGGACGAAGAAGAACTCGTTGAGGCATATCAACAACTTCTTACGGAATCAAAGAAGATGGCCAAACATATTAAGAAGTTGAGGAAGCAATGACTTGAGATTCAAGACGAGAATCATGCTTTAAAGATCAAACTTCATGATCTCGAGGAGGAACGAGAGCTTTTATTGGATAATAAAAAAATCCTCCAAGAAAAGATAAATCAATCGGAAACGGTCGTTAATTCCCACATTAACAAGATTGATTTTCTAGAAAAACAGTTTGAGGAAATTCATGTCACCAACCAAGCTTTGACCAAGCAAGTTCATCAACTTAAATCCGACGTACAAAGGATTCCAACCGGTTCGAAGAAAGTTGATTGTATGTCCGGATTAGGTCAAACAAGCAAGGTTGGTTTGGGATTTAAAAAGAACCAAACTGTGAAGGCATCAAGTTCCACTACTAAATTGAAAGGAAGAACTTGTCACCAATGTGGACTTGAAGGACACTTGATGAAGTCGTGCCCGAAAAAGAGAAAAAGGAATTCCTCGACAACTTCATCTACGGAGCGAACTCAACGGAATCAAAAGACTCATCAAGTCAAAGGAGTTCACTCAACCCACCAATGGTCCGAGCCACAACATCAATCATTCAAGTGGATCACGGCGAGGCAAAGACCTAAGGTGGATCAACAGTCAAAGCTATCATCTCCTGACCACAGTGAATCAAGAAAACCCAAAATTCGATTATTTTGGATTCGGAAAGGTGATATCTTTCCTTGTCTTAAGTTCTAAATAGCTTATGACTGTATGTAATGCTTTGATTGGTTTTCCTTTCATATTTTTCTGAATCTCTGCATTACATGTTTTCAATGCTCTTCGTTTTTATGTTTTGTTTTTAAACAAAAGGGTTTTAACGAACAAGTGCATTGGATAAAAAGGGTTTCACTGTCAATCACTCCAGTTTAATTTTATATGATTTATCAACTTTACTCTATGATCATAATTCTTGAAGATACTTCATTATAAGAGTTTTTGATAATTATATTCATCAAATTTTAGTAATCATGTGTGATCTTTAGATGATTATTCTATCTCGGTTGTGTGAGTTCTTTATGATAAACATGAGACAACCGATAGACTAAAATTTGAGATTTAATTCTTTCACATAAGAGATTGTATTTTCTTACAAGGGTAATGAAATGAATTGCAAAAGATGTGGAAAGAGTTACATCCGAAAGGAGTGTGAAAACTACCACCACATGTTGGAAAGAGCTGCCACCCCGGTCGTCCGGTTTGTGTGTGAAGCTACCACATGTTATGGATGCTTGAAAAATATTTTTTTTGGAAAAATCTTTAGATGAAGCATTTGGAGATCATATTCAAAGTTCTTATATTTTGAACAATCTCCTGGTTGGTATAAGGTGGGATAGTTGAAAGATGCTCAAAGAGCCACCCTTAGGTATTTTAGTGCATATCTCAATTTAGAAGGGTAAAATTCAAAATTGATGTCATTTGGAAATCTCTGTAAGTCATCTTTGTAAATCCGTTACATCTTGATAGAGTTTGGATCTCTAGGTTATTTTTGATGACTTGTGTTTGACGAATATAACATGAAAAACGTTTATAATGTTTTATTTTTGTTTTTCATGATTTCGGAGTAAATCTTTTTAATTTTTGTAAAATTAATTGGATTGAATGACATTTATGTGATCTCATATTATTTTCAAGCACTTAAATTGTTTTCTTGATGGAATACAAATTGGTAATTCAAATATTTCAAAATCTGGATTTGTTTTCAAGAATTTATTTGATTTTTGCTTTCGAGTACCGGTACGCAATCTGTGTTTTTGTTATATAACGGAACTGAGCTTTTATCTCTCTTTCTCTATGAACTAATGTTGTTAGTGATTTCTTTTTGCCTATATTCACTGTTTGACAATTTGTGACAAAAAGGGGGAGAACAGAGATAGGGGGAGAACAGAGATGCTCAAGATAGGGGGAGAAAAAGAAAAAAGATGATGAAAAAGGAGTCGAAAAACAAAAAGAACCAAAAGGACGAATCAAATGTAGGATTTACATTTAATTTCTAACGACTAACTTTTGATTTTGTTTGGAGTTTTGTTTTGCAGGATCTATATCACTTTAAGACTCCATATCCTAAGTCATAGAGTTTGTTCTAAGACTGGTTCAAATGTTATTTTTATTTATTGGATCTTTCACGCAAAGAAAATGTTTTGGTGATGACATTGAATTTCGATTTTTTGGTTTAAGATGAGTGTCTTGAGCGTTTTATGTATTTTTGGGTTTTGTCACGAAATTGCCAAAGGGGGAGATTGTTACGGCTTTTTGTGTTGGCATATTTCGTGAGTTGAGTCGGAGTCTTGAAGTGATCAAATTGTCAATCAGTAATTGAAGACTCAGAGAAGATTCAACAAGATCTCAAGTTGACACTCAGTGTTTTGAGTCTTGAAGATTGAAGTTGGAGAATTGTGGATCATATACATCAATCTTAAAGAAAATGGATTCGGAATGATCAGGTACGTTTAACTAAATAATTTTGGTGATCCGAATACATTTGTGTAGTTTAGAAACACTTGGATAAGTTTTCATTGCTTAAAAATAAAAAACTGGACAAATTGGATGTTCAGAGTCCGGATCAGAATTCTGATCCTGAACCGATCCGGATCAGAATTCCGATACGGATCAGAATTCCAATCCGAATCCCGAACCTTGTTTTTTCAGGAATTGCTGAAAAAAGACGACAGTCAGGATCACCGTAAATCCGATCCGGATCGTCGTGCGGGAAAAATTCTGTTAAGTCAGTTTTTTATGCTTATCTCTTTCCAAAGGTTTCTAAACTATAAATAGACACTTAGGGTTTCTCAAGAACTACCGATTATTTTTTTAAAACACTTGAGAGCAACCCTAGAGGCTAGGTTTTTATCGTTCTTCTTTATAGCCTCTTTTAGGTCAATTCGACGGTTCTTCCAAGATCTATCTTTTGTCGATTTGATCTAGTCTTTGCTTAGAGATTCCTTCTACGGTTCTTCAATGATAATCTAAGCAAAGGATCACCATCGAAACCAATATTTCTATCGGCTAAGTTTGCGTCGTGGATTCGACGTGGCATCGTGGATTCGGTGTGTTGAAGGCGTTTCGTGGATTCGAAACGTGTGCTCGTGGATTCGAGTGGCATTCGTGGATTCGAACATGTGCAGTGGACGTGCAATCGGTGGAGCGCAAGGTCCGAAGAAGGTGAAGGAGGGGTTTGAGTCCGTGGAGTCGGTAATCACCTTGTTATTCTTCTTTTCTTAGTGGATTGTTATTGCGTGTTGGTCCCGTGGTTTTTCTCCTGGATTGGAGTTTCCACGTATATCTCGGTGTGCCATTTTTATTTTCCGCATTGGTTTTTATTTTGCACTGAGATTGGTTTTATAAGTATTACACCTATTCACCCCCCCTCTAGTTGTTTGATAGTACCTATTTAGATCCGTGTGGATCCTTAATATTATAAAAACCAACAGTGCTTACCTGATAATTGTACACGTTTGTTGAACTAGAGACTTAGCATGTGGTAGACAGGTTATATTTATCCCACACTAGATGATATAGAGATCATACATGGTTATTCATTGGCCTATTTAGGCGGGATTGGTATATCATAGTAGGAATACTTTAGCATGCCTTGCTAATATATGTTTCTCCCACTTTTATCGTTTCTGAGGACAAAAGCATGGTTGTATGGACATGTAGTTAGGCCATCTTTTACTGCTGCACTATTTTTGGAACTTGACTTAGGAGAAACCATGTGATCCTTTTCTCCTTCTTTGTTAGTCAGGTGGTCAGTGTTGCTCGGGTTCGAGCAGGGGAAAGTGGGTAGTGTAGCCGGGACATTGGTGTCAGGGACGGGTTGGATTAGTTGTGGGGCTTTGCGGCAACCGCGGATATTGGGCGATTGACCGGATATTTATTTATGCACCTGATTGGGTATCTGAATTCTCTAGTGGACAGAGTTTCCCACTATTTGGGTACTTTTGCATCTGATTGAGGACCGAGGCTTCCTTAGTGGTTGGGCTTTCCCCACTTTGATCAGAGTCATGATCAGGTCCTGCTTTTGTTACTTATCACACCGGCGCGGTTATTGCCCGGTGATACTTTACTCGTGTGGGTCGCTCCCCTCGAGTGCCACTCCGGAGTGTGCGATCGGACGGTTAGAGAGGCCGATCTGTTACTTACCTTGAGTCCTTGAGACTCCTATCCCTTATCGGTGTTATGCATTGGCCAGCATACCCGATTCGTCAGGCACAGCAGGCAGTACCAGTTTTACTGGTGGCACCAGATTGAGGTCGTTGCAGGCATTTACTTTATTGTTGCACTCGTGTCAGGGGGACCGAGTGGAGTTTAGTAGCCGTGTTTAGACCAGTGCTAGTGTTGTTGGGAACCGTTTGGGGATCGACGGTTGTCCCAAGGTCATTGTGAGTTGTTGACCGTTGTGCGAGAGGCTTGGTGATCTTGAGTTTATCCGTTCTGAGAGAGAGCGTGGATTTTGACTATAGCCTATATAAGCCACTACTCGATAGCGAGTTAGTCCGTTTGGACGCCCTACGTAATTCCTGCCCGTCATCGGGAGGTGGTCGTATGTGGGGCACAGGTTTGATTGGACCAGATGTGGCAGTCAGCTCGATTGGGTCGATTGTGCGCTTCATGTGCTAGTGGTTACGTACCATTCTTTGATTCTCCCCTCTTGAGCATTTAGATGGAGGCTTGGTAGCTGTTAGGTGACATCAGCGTTCTTGTTCAGTCCCACTTCTTTGGGTATTTTATGTCTCTTGAGGACTTGGTGGGCAGACCGTCGGGTCTGACGGTGGTACCCACTGAGAACTCCCTTTTTGGTGTAGTTCTCACACCCTTTGGGGGTTTTCCCCCTCCTTTTTCCTTCCTCTTCTTTGTTTTGCAGAGTCTTAGCGGGTGTTGCTGATTTTGCGGTTGTTGATCGAGGCGAGGGAGTCGCGTGCTAGATCCCTACCCGTCGTTGGAGAGTAGCGGTACCCCCTTCAGAGGAGACCTGCAGAAGGTTGGCTATTTTTGTTTTCCTCTTTTGAGAGACTCATGTAGTGAGGATATGATATGTATTGAGAGCCTATACACTGATGTATTTATTGGAGATATCTCCCTGTTTAGTTTTGAGCATTGTATATGAGGATATTGTACGATTATCATTTTTGGGAGATGGACATTGTTGTATTATTTCCAGTAGTACAGTGGTTGATTTTAGTTATACAGCAGATTTTCATTTATAGCTATGATATCTGTTAGCTGTAGTACTTTTCTTGCAGGTAGGACGCTTCGCCTATGCAGGGTTTGGCATAGGTGGCGGATCTGTTGGCGAGCCCGGGTCGCAGTTTCGACCCCGGGGCGTGACATTTAGTATCAGTACTCAATCTGGATTTTCTTATATTCCTGAACTCATGAGATTTATTTCACTTCTCCCATTTCAAAACCCTACCTCTCTCTCTCTAAAACTTCTCTAAGGGGTTTTTCATCAAGATCAAGTGATTTGTTGCTTTGATTTGTAAGTTTCTTCATTAATCTTGCTTTCTTTTGTTTCACAACCCTAGTTTTAAGTTTTGATGTTTTATTTAGGGATTTTTGAGTTGATCCTTACTCCAAATGAAATCTCTTGCATAAATCACCCCTATTTCATGTTTAGAACATAAATGGTTGCTTTCTACGTAATTAGATTCATATTTCCATGCTTATATGCTTGAATCTATCATTTGCATATATATGTTCTTAACATAGAGGAAATTGAAAATTAGGGCTTTCAATGTAAATGGATTTTAAATGTTGAATCATCAAATGTGACATGTTTAGAATATTTCTTAAACATGTTTAAGCCTTCCTATGAGATCAAATCATAGTACATTGTGTTCTTTGTAGGAAATGGCATTTTCGTGGCTACTTGCACTTGTGATCTTAATGGCCACTGGAAGTGGACGTGGTCGCGATTCGGGAAAGAAAAAGACTACGAAACGATCACGCAATGAAGATTCGACTAGCTCGGAATCTGAACATTCCTCAGAATATGAAGAAGAATCTGTTCAAGGAAATGGAAAAGCACCTATGGCTCCTAGGAAAAAGAAGGGTGCGGATTCTCCTCCTCGTAGAAGTACCGGTGGACCGGTAATACGCGAGCGCTCTCAATGGAGATCAAATGTTGATGAAGGTGAACAGCATGTGAGTTGTCACGCCCCGAGTTTAAAAACCAGCGTCTAAAATTTTTTATTTTTTTTTTGAAATCAGTGTTTAAAACCAGCCAGGGCGCAACAGACCGCCACATATATAGAAGAGTCCCAATCCCACTGGGGATTGAGCCTTTTCTATATATGCATGGCTCACTTGGCATACAATCAGAGTACTAACTACGTACATCTACTAAGCAAGATTAAATTACAATATCAATAACTTCTCAATTACATTGCATTACACTTGATACAACAAATAACTAAATACTTGATCTTATCGGCTGTCCAGGGTCAAGCTCTATCTCGTGATCTCACCAACTCGTCCCGACATCTCAACACCCGCTCGACCTGAAAAACAGTCACCCGAGGGTGTGAGACACACCGGAGTGTATCCCAGTGGGCACGACGAGCCGAGAAATAGCAGATCGTACCTACTGGTATACAATGCTAGAGGATAGTAATAGATCAGGGGTTAGGGTAAAGCAGATATATAACTTGTGCTGTAGAGAAAGCAAAACACATAATCTGGGTACAAGCATAGGAGATAATTTTAGCAGAAATTAAAACATGTATCAGGATAATCAACACATCAAGGAGTTAGGACAGTCAGCAAGATAACAATGAAACTATAATCAAAGGCATCACATAAAATCATATAAAGGTAGATAACTAGAAGCCAGATCAAAGAATCAAAGAATCATGTTAAAGCAACTTAACAACACATGCATCAAATAGATGAAAACGCAAAGACCCAATCACAAGCTACCATATTGGCCTTCACAAGACCTCAGGCAAGGCTGCCCTACCTAGCACCAACCTGGTTGACATTCCCCAAACTAGGGTCACGGGTCTCAACTGCTAACCACTTTACCGGTAAAGAACATCGCTACGGGTAGCAAATCCGCTGATGTTCGTGAAGTACAACGGTGCGGGCGAATCATATGCAAATGCTCAAGCTCACGGTCCACTGACCGGGTAATCGGCAACAAGCCGGGAAATCCCCACTGGGATGCAATGACAAGATCAACTGAATCTCAACACTTATGCAGGAACACTCAGCAATAAATCTCAACTCATATGCAAGATTAAGGCAAATCTCAACTCAGCAAAAGCTCACATATAAACTCAACTCAACCACAGAAACCAACCAAATGATACAAAACTTAAACACATATTTTTAAGAAAACTGTTTTGAAAAGTCCAAACCCCGAAAAGCATTGCCCTCGTCCTATCACACAAGAACAGACTCAGGCGACACTACGAAGCTTGGGTTTCCAAACCTCGTAGAGCAATTGCCTTTGTCCTATCAAACAAGAACAGACTCCGACAACCCTACGAAGCTCGGTAAAAACATCAGTTAAACAAATCTATGTGCTCAGCAATGTATCATTTGATCGACAGGACAAACAGGCTTACTCATCAACCATGGAAATGTTCCAAGATAAGATATAAATACTAGAGGCACTAAGAATAATCATGTAAGGCAGAATAGAACTGATAACAGGCATGGCTCAACATCTCACCCAATCAGACAGACTAACCCCTTATGCAACTAAACACATGTTTTTAAGAAAACCTTTGAAAACAATAGGTTTTTGGGTCCCAACCCTCGTAGAGCGTTACCCTCGTCCTATCAAACAAGAACAGACTCAGGCTACCCTACAAGGCTTGGTAAAAAACATTTATTTTAAAAGATCATGTATTTAGCAACATAACGGGCGAACAACAAGGAAGCAGGTATAAAGCAGGCATAAGGTAGCAAATCACTGAATCAATGGAAAGGCAGGCTAAAGCATTAATAGACTGATATAATAATCAAGCATAGGAGTGCAACTACGAAATGGCCAATTAGTCAGAGCAACTAACAGTAATATATATTGCAACCAAAGGCAGACAGGCTCAAAATAAACTAAGTTACCAAGAACAGGAGTCCAACCAGTATCGCACCCCAGAGGGCCGAACTGATAAAACCCGGACCGAAGATAACCCACCTGATATAACGCAGGCGGCTAATCGTATCTGCAACTTACTCGAAGATCAGAGCTACTGGAACACCTGAATCAAATATATATATTGTTTAGAATTTTATTAACTCTTTTAACTTAACTGTTAATCTCACACTTGTAATATCCCATTTAAAAAACCTAGTTATCTTTTGTCTTAACCTTTTCTAGCTTCTTATCATCCACATTTGACAATCTATTGGTCCAATTCAACTTGTATTTATTATTTGGCGAAGTTACCAAATCGCCCCTCCCGGGAATTCCCATTTGGATTTTCGGGAGACTCGGGCTATCCAACAGGGTCGCTGGCTCAACCAGATTCTACTGGGACTCAACAGTCGACCTGGTGAAACTGCCGCAATTCCTCGAATTGCGCGATTATCACCCGGATACCAAAAAACCAACGATTTTGCCGATTTTCGAACCGAATTTCGATTTCCGCTCAACGGGAGCCGTTGGATTCCTAACGAAAAGCTTAGGAACCAACAAATCAGTTTACTAACCAGTATATGTTGGGATTTTTGCATCTAGACTCTAGGGTTTTCAAATTTTCACTTTTAGTGCCAATTTGAGCACTGTTTTTGCCCGTTCTTTTAGCAGGAAAATCATTTTAACATTCCGTCACTTCCAGCAGGTTACTTATGTCTTGCTGAACACCGTGCTCACTCATTTGTGGCAGCACGAGTCCCGAGGCAAATTTTGGCCCATAAACTATGCTCTTTTGAGCCAAAATGCAAATTTATTTCTTCGAGACTTCAAACAGAAATTCTAACGCGAGCATTGCGTCCAGTGACCCCAAATTAGCCTAGGGCACACTGTCGCGGCTTCGCCAACACTTTTTAATAAGGTTTTGTCCCAACATTATTGTTTTATGTTGATTCTACTATATCTTTTAATTTAAACTTCAAACAAGAACATTTTGTATATCAAAGTTGGTCTGGGCACTGCCAAGACCTCAGTGCTCACCCTAGTTGAGGCCCAGGGGTGCAGGTTCAAGCAGAACCAAGGTCAAGCTTACACCCTAATTCACAATGCACCAAACTTTAATCCACTCAGTTTCTGTTTGAACTGAAGTGAGCACAGAGCTCAGGGGACTATTTGGAGCAAGTTTCATATACAAAGTTTTGTCAAATTCCAACTCTTTCTTCTCAGTGGCATTTAATCAAACATCTTAGGGGCATATTATATACACATACACATAAGCAACTTTGAAGTTGGAATCTCTGCAAATACTAAACTAGAGGCAGTCTAACTTGGATTGATTTGATCCATGAAGAATCTGGAGCTTTCCCCCCCTACTTGGAGCAACTCGAAACCCCTCGGATGGCCGAGCTCGAGGAAGAAGAAAATGGGGATAACATTGAAAATCGTGATGCTCCAACTAGAGGGTCTGGGGCTCAACTAAATGCACCATTAGGTGCAACTCACCCCACTGAAGCTTTCCACGCATGCGGCTGGCCCCGGGGTGCGGCGGCGACGCGGCGGAGCAAGCTCCGGTTTGGAGCTCAATGGGCTCTAATGGCGAATTTGCACAGAGACCACCTGGAGCTCTATAACTTAGAGGGAAGGCTCCTTGGGTCACCACGAAGCTTCCCAACCATCTCCCCCCCGGCCGGAAGTGGCCGGAGCTCCGTCGGCCGCAAAGTTATCAATTTCGGGTTCATCCATGGCCGCATCATTTTGATGTTGCATGGGTGCCATGCAAATGCATGGGAGCACTCCTCTCATTCCCAGTAAGGCTTCTGGGTAGGTGGCCGGCGTCGGAGAAGCTAGCCGGCGCCGGAGTTGCATTCTCGGCCGCATGCATAAAAAGCTCAAAATTAGGGCATCAACTTTCTCCTAAGTTACTCTACCCTCCTCCCCCATACTTTGCAGATTTTTTTCATATGTCCTACAGTCCCTACACACAAATTTTGGAGTTCTAAAGTCCAGTGGTTGCCGAGTTCTTCAAAGGTGGAGCTAAACTAGGTTTCCGGCGACCCCATGCCCCCGTCGGCCATGCGCTGTGCATGGGGGCTCGGGTCTCGGCCAGTAGCATCCTAAGGACCTAATAGGTCCACTGTTAAAGGCCCCGGGCTCAAACATTTAAAGGTTAGTGAGCCTTACCTTTGCCGGACTCGAGGAAGATAGGAAGTAGCCGGATCTCACCCTCCCTCCTTCGTGCGGCTTCGGCAAGCTCCAGCAAGTCCTTCAACCACCGAGGACACCCCAGGAACACCCCAGCCCTTACTGGAAGATCTTTGATCCAAGGTTTTCCTTCCCACACTCTCTCTCGGGTTTGCATATAATGGTGGTGCTCCTTCGTCTCCCCCAACGCTCGAGGCTGAGTCTGGGAGTTATAGTAGAGGATGGACGCTTCCAATCCCCAGTAACCCCCCCCCCCCCCCGTGCAAGAGCCTCAAGAATTCCAACAGCCACCCTCCAACTTAATGCATTGATTCCTTTGTAAAATGCCTTTGGGTTCGGTTCACACTTAACCCTAGCATCCGAGGCTTTATCTGGAGTTGCAAAATGCACCCAGCACCTTGTGGTATGAAGCCCTAGCACTTAGGCACATAAAATATGAAGTTTTTATAACAATTTAATCCATTTTGAGCACTCTTCAGGCATTTCGAGACCATCCGGTCGCCGTTTCGCGAAACGGACTTCGCCACGACGTCCGGCTCGTCGAGACCTGTCAGGTAGCGTATTTGTTCGGTTCGTTCGACGCTCGGATTAAAAGTCGTTCCATAAAGTTCGTCGAATTATCGCGCGTGGCACGCACTTCGATGCACCCGGGTCACCAAACGCGAAATCCGTCAGTGCCATTGCGCTCAGAACGTCGAAATTAGCTAGGTTCCATTACTCATACCTCTAGGTTAAAACTCTAGATAGTGGTTCGGCTATTAGTGAAAGCGAGGGATTAAAAACTCGAGGGTTACTATTCACTTAAGTCGCGGGGCCCACTTTTGATTTCTGGAAGATCCGACCGTCGGATCGAAAACATATGAATATGAAACTTCTATGTTTCGACGAGACGATCGCATTGGTGATCTCGGATTTTCCAGATCAGACCCCGATCAAAAGTCGATATTTCTGGGCCCACTATTGACCCACTATCTCTCCACTTTTGACAAAAATTAATAATTTAACATCTTTAAAAGCAAATAGAGGTTTTATAATTCTGGATTACTACATCACCCACAACTTCTAAGAAGTTTCGTCCCCGAAACTTAACAAAAGATACTTTTAGTAGGTCTCTAATGGATTCACGATAGTGACAACTAGTCACAAGACATTAATAATCTTCAAGGCTACTAGGTTAGACCCAATCTGAATATTCCCCATCACAGGGCAGAGTATTTCTCAATTCTTTCGAAAGTACGTTGTCGGCCGCCAACGTGCTTACCAAAAGAAAGGCGAAATACCATAGATCTGTCTCCAACGACTGGTTGGGGACACAACTTACACCTGAAGGTACATCACATACCTTCCCATACAGTCTCTATGCCGTTAATATCACCTCTACTAAAGGTCACTATACTCCCGAGGTCATGAATGCTAACTCACGAGAAACTGGAACCATACTTCAGTGTTTACTAATTACAACACGGTGGTCTATCTTTTAGTCTCTGATACCTGTAACCGATCTGAGCCTTTTGGCCCTACTGAAACTTCAAGCCCACGGTCGAAACCATGACCGCGGCAAATCCTGAAATGTGAACACGAAACATTTCTAAGTTCCCAACTTACTGTACCAAAACCCAGCGCTCTCACTTGACAGTTTGTTCCTAGCCAAACCTAGACATTGCGTTTCCTATTGCTCTGATACCATCTAATCTGTCACGCCCCGAGTTTAAAAACCAGCGTCTAAAATTTTTTTTTTTTTTTTTTAAATCAGAGTTTAAAACCAGCCAGGGCGCAACAGACCGCCACAAATATAGAAGAGTCCCAATCCCACTGGGGATTGAGCCTTTTCTATATATGCACGGCTCACTTGGCATACAATCAGAGTACTAACTACGTACATCTACTAAGCAAGATTAAATTACAATATCAATAACTTCTCAATTACATTGCATTACACTTGATACAACAAATAACTAAATACTTGATCTTATCGGCTATCCAGGGTCAAGCTCTATCTCGTGATCTCACCAACTCGTCCCGACATCTCAACACCCGCTCGACCTGAAAAACAGTCACCCGAGGGTGTGAGACACACCGGAGTGTATTCCAGTGGGCACGACGAGCCGAGAAATAGCAGATCGTACCTACTGGTATACAATGCTAGAGGATAGTAATAGATCAGGGGTTAGGGTAAAGCAGATATATAACTGGTGCTGTAAAGAAAGCAAAACTCATAATCTGGGTACAAGCATTGGAGATAATTTTAGCATAATTTAAAACATGTATCAGGATAATCAACACATCAAGGAGTTAGGACAATCAGCAAGATAACAATGAAACTATAATCAAAGGCATCACATAGAATCATATAAAGGTAGATAACTAGAAGCCAGATCAAAGAATCAAAGAATCATGTTAAAGCAACTTAACAACACATGCATCAAATAGATGAAAACGCAAAGATCCAATCACAAGCTACCATATTGGCCGTCACAAGACCTCAGGCAAGGCTGCCCTACCTAGCACCAACCTGGTTGACATTCCCCAAACTAGGGTCACGGGTTGCAACTGCTAACCACTTTACCGGTAAAGAACATCGCTACGGGTAGCAAATCCGCTGATGTTCATGAAGTACAACGGTGCGGGCGAATCATATGCAAATGCTCAAGCTCACGGTCCATTGACCGGGTAATCGGCAACAAGCCGGGAAATCCCCACTGGGATGCAATGACAAGATCAACTGAATCTCAACACTTATGCAGGAACACTCAGCAATAAATCTCAACTCATATGCAAGATCAAGGCAAATCTCAACTCAGCAGAAGCTAACATATAAACTCAACTCAACCACACAAACCAACCAAATGATACAAAACTTAAACACATATTTTTAAGAAAACTGTTTTGAAAAGTCCAAACCCCGAAAAGCATTGCCCTCGTCCTATCAAACAAGAACAGACTCAGGCGACACTACGAAGCTTGGGTTTCCAAACCTCGTAGAGCAATTGCCTTGTCCTATCAAACAAGAACAGACTCCGGCGACCCTACGAAGCTCGGTAAAAAACATCAGGTAAACAAATCTATGTGCTCAGCAGTGTATCATTTGATCGACAGGACAAACAGACTTACTCATCAACCATGGAAATGTTCCAAGATAAGATATAAATACCAGAGGCACTAAGAATAATCATGTAAGGAAGAATAGAACTGATAACAGGCATGGCTCAACATCTCACCGAATCAGACAGACTAACCCCTTATGCAACTAAACACAAGTTTTTAAGAAAACCTTTGAAAACAATAGGTTTTTGGGTCCCAACCCTCGTAGAGCGTTACCCTCGTCCTATCAAACAAGAACAGACTCAGGCTACCCTACAAGGCTTGGTAAAAAACATTTATTTTAAAAGATCATGTATTTAGCAACATAACGGGCGAACAACAAGGAAGCAGGTATAAAGCAGGCATAAGGTAGCAAATCACTGAATCAATGGAAAGGCAGGCTCAAGCATTAATAGATTGATATAATAATCAAGCATAGGAGTGCAACTACGAAATGGCCAATTAGTCAGAGCAACTAACAGTAATATACATTGCAACCAAAGGCAGACAGGCTCAAAATAAACTAAGTTACCAAGAACAGGAGTCCAACCAGTATCGCACCCCAGAGGGCCGAACTGATAAAACCCAGACCGAAGATAACCCACCTGATATAACGCAGGTGGCTAATCGTATCTGCAACTTACTTGAAGAACAGAGCTACTGGAACACCTGAATCAAATATATATATTGTTCAGATTTATTAACTGTTTTAACTTAATTGTTAATCTCACACTTGTAATATCCCATTAAAAACCTAGTTATCTTTTGGCTTAACCTTTTCTAGCTTCTTATCATCCACATTTGACAATCTATTGGTCCCATTTCAACTTGTATTTATTATTTGGCGAAGTTTACCAAATCGCCCCTCCCGGGAGTTCCCATTTGGATTTCCGGGAGACTCGGGCTATCCAACAGGCTCGCTGGCTCAACCAGCTTCTACTGGGACTCAACAGTCGACCTGGTGAAACGGCCGCAATTCCTCGAATTGCGCGATTATCACCCGGATACGAAAAACCGACGATTTTGCCACTTTTCGAAACCGAATCCGATTTTCGCTCAACGGGAGTCGTTGGCTTCCTAACGAAAAGCTTAGGAAACACAAATCAGTTAATAAACCAGTATATGCTGGGATTTTTGCATCTAGACCTAGGGTTTCAATTTTTCACTTTTAGTGCCAATTTGAGCGCCTGTTTTTGCCCGTTCTTTAGCAGGAAAATCATTTTAACATTCCGTCACTTCAGGGTTACTTATGTCTTGAACACCGTGCTCACCCATTTGTGGCAGCACGAGTCCCAAGGCAAATTTTGGCCCATAACTATGCTCTTTTGAGCCAAAATGCAAATTTATTTCTTCGAGACTTCAAACAGAAATTCTAACGTGAGCATCGGTTCCAGTGAACCCAAATTAGTCTAGGGCACACTGTCGCGGCTTCGCCAACACTTTTTAATAAGGTTTGTCCCAACATTATGTTTATGTTGATTCTACTATATCTTTTAATTTAAACTTCAAACATAGAACATTTTGTAACAAAGTTGGTCTGGGCACTGCCAGGACCTCAGTGTCTCACCCTGGTTGAGGCCCAGGGTGCTGGTTCAAGCAGAACCAAGGTCAAGCTTACACCCTAATTCACAATGCACCAAACTTAATCCACTCAGTTTCTTTGAACTGAAGTGCGACAGAGCTCAGGGTGACTATTGGAGCCACGTTCATATACAAAGTTTTGTCAAATTCCAACTTATTCTCATGGCATTTCAATCAACCATCTTGGGGCATATTATATACACATACACATAAGCAACTTTGAAGTTGGACTCTCTGCAAAATACTAACACTAGAGGCAGTTAACTTGGATTGATTGATCCATGAAGAATTGGAGCTTCCCCCCCTAACTTGGGCAACGAAACCCTAGGATGGCCCAGCTGAGGAATAGGAAACTGGGGATAAACATTGAAAATCGTGAGCTTGAATAGAGGGTCTCGGGCTCAACTAAAGGAACCATTAGGTGAACTACACCCCACTGAAGCTTTCAATGCATGTGGCTGCCCGGGTTGCGGCGGCCGGCGCGGCGGAGCAAGCTCGGTTGGAGCTCAAGTGGGCCTCTAATGGCGAATTTGCACAGAGACCACATGGCTTAGAGCTCTATACTTAGAGGGAAGGCTCCTTGGTGTCACACGAATCTTCCCAACCATCCCCCCGGCCGGCAAAGTGGCCGGAGCTCCGGGCGGCCGCAGAAGTTATCAATTCGGGTTCAATCCATGGCCGCATATTGTGAGGTGCTGCATGGGAGCCACGAAATGCATGGGAGGCACTCTCTCATTCCCAGTAGGCTTTCTGGGTAGGTGGCGGAGGCGGGAGAAGTCGCCGGAGCCGGAGTGGCATTCTCGGCGCGCATGCATAAAAAGTCAATTAGGGGCATCAACGTTCTCCTAAGTTACTTACCCTCTCCCCTTAATTGCAGATTTCTTCGTATATGCCTACAGTACCTACACCACAAATTTGGGGTGTGCTAAAGTCAGTGGTTGCCGATCTTCAAAGGTGGAGCTAAACTAGGTTTGGCGGCCCCCTGCCCCGGCGGCCATTGCAATGTGATGGGGGCATCGGGTCCGGCCAGTATCGATCTAAGGAACCTAATCGGGCATGTTAAAGGGCCCAAGGATCAAACATTCCAAGGTCTAGTGAGCCTACCTTTGCCGGACTCGAGGAAGAAGGAAAGTAGCCGGATCTCACCTCCTTCCTTAGCTCGGCTCGGGCAAGCTCCAGCAAGTCCTGCAACACCGAGAGGGACAACGGAACAACCAGCCCTCCTGGCAGATCTTTGCATCGCAAGGTTTTCCGTCCCTCACTCTCTCTCAGGGTTTGCATATAATGTGTGCTCCTTCGTTGCCCCCAAAGAACGAGGCTGAGTTGGGAGTATAGAGAGGAGGCCGCTTCCAATCCCAGCTAACAACCCGGCAAGAGGCCTCAAGAATTTCCAACAGCAACCTCCAACTTAACTGCAATGAATTCGTTTGTAAAACATGCCTTTGGGTGTAGGTTCCACACTTAACCCTAGCATACGAGGTTTATCTGGAGTTGCAACATGCCACACAGACCTGTGGTATGAAAGCCTAGACTTAGGGCACAGAAAATATGAAGTTTTTATTACCAATTTAATCCATTTTGAGCACTCTTCCCGCATTCGAGACCATCCGGTCGGTTTCGCGAACAGGGACTTCACCACGACGTCCGGGTAGGCTGCGGACTGTCAGGTTAGCTTATTTGTTTGGTTCGTTCGACGCTCGGATTAATGTCGTTCCAAAGTTCGTCGAATTATCGTGCGTGGCACGCAATGCGATGGACCGGGTCGCCAAACGTGAAATCGTCAGTGCCATTGCGCGTCAGAACGTCGAAATTACTAGGTTCCATTACTCATACCTCTAGGTTAAAACTCTAGATAGTGGTTCGGCCATTAGTGAAAGCAGAGGGATTAAAAACTCGAGGGTTACTATTCACGTAAGTCGCGGGGCCCACTTTTGATTTCTGATTTCTGGAAGATCCGACCGTCGGATCGATAAAACATATGAATATGAAACTTTCTAGCTTCGACGAACGATCGCAATGGTGATCTCGGATTTTCCAGATCAGACCCCGATCAAAATCGATATTTCTGGGCCCACTATTCACCCACTAGCTCTCCACTTTTGTGCCAAAAATTAATAATTTAACATCTTAAAAAGTCAAATAGAGGTTTTATAATTCTGGATTACTACATCACCAACAACTTCTAAGAGTTTCGTCCCCGAAACTTAACAAAACCTACTTTAGTAGTGTCACGCCCCGGGGGTTAATTAGCGGAAAGGATTACAAAAGGTATGTATTTATTGTTTTTTTTGAAAACCTTCTTCCCCGGCGCGTGCCCAGATCCGCCGCATATACAGGATTCACTCTACAAACGGACGAGTCTCCCCTGTATGCACGGCGTCGCGGTTTGTACAATGTTTCAAAACGAGTAAACAATTCAATCACAACAATCCAAACGTATAACCATTCACAATGTGCAGAATAAAACCACGGCGATTTAGTTTGAAGGATAAAACCCACAATTGTTGAAACGGCGGCCCACCCGGCACCCATATTTTGAAACCTTTTTTCGAAAGCAACATAAATCGGGGTTTGAGAAACAGTGCCCACACGACACTTAGGTTTGAAATCCATTTTCGCAAACATAAACCACAAGGTTTTGAAAACGGTGCCCACACGGCACCAGAGTTTGAACTAGTGAGTTTTCGCAATCTGTTCGTTTATTTGCTTTTTTATTTTCCAAAGCGGCCCACAGAGATGTAAAGAAAAACTAAACAATTCAGTTGTCACCGTACCGACATCCACACCGACCCCACGAGGGTACGAGAAATCCACAGTCTACAAATATAAAGGAATGCGACAGTTAAGAGGTAAAGTCGTTCCGGTCTCCTGGCACCCAAATTCTAGCCGCGGCCTCAACGTCGCCAACTCTCCCTCCTGTACGGACCCAGTAGCAAAGTGGGGAGTCAGCGACTAAACAAAGTGATAAAAGTAAAGCAGGTAAAAGAAAACGTCCCACCCGTAGTCTAATCCGAGCAACCACCTCGCAAGGGAAAGTAAAATCAAACCTATAAACTGCAATACCCGATCCCGTCGGACAATTAAACCGACGGATCGCACCGCGCCCAAGTCGGACAACTAAACCGAATGGGTCGCACCGCTCCACGTCGGACAACTAAGCGAGGCGCACCGCTCACACCTTGGCGCATCCAAGGCCCACAACTACAGAGGCCCCACGCCGTCCTGTGGGAATACAGGGTATAGACCACTTTCCGGAAAAGCGCACCCTTCGCGGTGGCCAAACCGCGGGTGGCGCCTGTGTTGCAGCGAGCATTAGTAACCTGTGAAAATATCATATATGAGAATGTAAGGAACCAGGAGTCATATATAACATATCTATGTATGAG
>JAQNDB010002114.1:0-40033 GCA_029204045.2 Tillandsia leiboldiana | reverse complement strand
GCAATCGAGCCAACCTGAATCAAACGTACTGATCAGGGATCCCTCTATCTTTAACTCTAACTTTTCAAGTCACTTAACCCTTTTAAAGCACTGTTTTCCCCGCCCTCTTTCTTTCTACTGGAAACTTTTTCACGAACCGTAACTTTCAGCACGTAACTTTTAATTTGCTGAACCTCCGTGCTCGGACCCAATTGTGGCAGCACGCAACCCTAGGAAACTTCGGGCCATACAACACTCCTCTAACCTACCCAATGAATGTTTTGTTTCTCCGTGGACATGAAACCTAATTCTAACAGAGCATCGCGTCCAGTGCCCCCAAATTAGTCAGATCTCACTGGTACAAACTTTTTAAACATCCAAAAACAGGACTTGGCCAATCAGTTATTCTAGAGCATGGATTACACCAGAACTCTGTTACGGGGTACGGAATTTGGTTGGCGTAGTTTCGTGAAAGTCTCAAGTCTTGAAGATTGATTTAAAGAGTGTATCAGTTAACTCAATCTCAAGAAAGAAGAATTCAAAAGATCAGGTATGTTTAACTAAATATTTGTGTGATCCGAATACTTCTTGTAGTGTAGAAACACTTGGAGGATCTTTCATTGCATAAAAATCAAAAACTGGACTTGGACATGTTCAGGATCCGGATCAGGTTGTTCGATCCGGATCCCGAAGGTGGGTTCGTTCATACACCAGTTCAATCCGATCGTAGCCTCTCTTGATCCGGATCCCGAACACTGAGTTTACCATCTTCCTTGAACGATCCGGATCAGGCTTCGCAATCCGGATCCCGAACGTGATGTTTGGTGAACTGTATGAACGATCCGGATCATGCACTTCGATCCGGATCCCGAACCTTCGTTTTTCTGGAATTGCCTGACTCGTTACGACGATCCGGATCACAGCTAATCCGATCCGGATCGCCGTCCGTAAATTTCCAGAAATGTTAGGTTTTTGATTCTTATCTCCTTCCTAGGGTTTTCTAACCTATAAATAGACCCTATGATGCTTTTTCTAGGGTTAATCCACATAAGCCACATAGCCGATCATTTCATTATTCATCTTTACGGCCTATAGATCCACATATAGAGAAGAAAGGAATCATTAGAGAATACTCTATGTTTCTTCATCTATATTGATTAGTTTGATTCTAGGTTTTCATACTCACATCTTGAGTTGAATCAAACTAATGAATACTTAGATGGTATTTCCGATCTATCTTTGATCTAAGTATTCGGCGGATCATCACCACCCAAAACAACGATTTACCCCAAAATCGGCGCGTGGATTCGCGTGTCCTTGTGGATTCAAAGGTTCAACCGCTCCTCGTGGATTCGGAGCGAGGCACGTTCGTGGATTCGAAGGTGCTATTGGGTGAAGACCGTGGATTCGGTCGGAACGTCGTGGATTCGACGTTGGAACACCGTGGATTCCGGCGTTGGGCGCAGATCGTGGATTCGAGAAGCGTCGTGGAGCGAGCGGAGAAGATCCTCTAGGAGCGTATGGAAAAGGTTGAGTCGTAAGTGTGTACGGTAAATCACCTTGTACGTGTTTTAATTCTAGTGGATTTCTGCCGTGTTATCGGTCCCGTGGTTTTTTACTCCGGTGATGGAGTTTTCCACGTAAAAATCTTGCGTATATTTTTTATTTCCGCATTGGGTTTTTATCGCAACGATTTTTGAGTGTTTATACGTTTACACCTATTCACCCCCCTCTAGGTGTTTTTTCCCCTATTTAGATCCGTATTACATATAACCCAACAAGTGGTATCAGAGCGGGAATAGGGTTGTAAACAATGGTTGAAGGTGGAAACATCAATCGACCCCCCTTCTTCGATGGAACAAATTATGCGTACTGGAAAGTACGGATGAAAGCCTTTTTAATTTCCATCGACGAAAGGGTGTGGCAATCAATTGAATAGGATGGTCTAATCCAACTGAATTATTGGTGATGTTCCACCCTTAAAACCTAGGTCGAAAATGACCAAGGAAGAGTTAGATTCATCTTCTTACAATGGCAAGGGAATTAATGCTAGTTTTAATGCCTTATCTCAAACTGAATTCTCTCGCGTCTCGGCATGTGAGACTGCGAAAGAAATCTGGGATGTTCTTCTCAGGGTTACACATGAGGGAACTAAACCTCGTGAAGATTCAGAAACTGCAAATGCTTACGAGCAAGTTTGACTCTATCTTAATGGCAGAAAATGAATCTTCACGGACTACTATACACGATTGCAAGACATCGTAAATTCATGTGCTAACCTGGGAGAGAAGATTCCAGAATTTAAGAATTGTAAGAAAGATCTTAAGAACTCTTCCTGAACGATTTCGCCCAAAGGTTACTGGCCATTGACAACTATTAAACACGCCGGACGAAATACGTGTAGAAGAATTATTGGTTCATTACAAACTTATGAAATGGACATTTACTACTAACAATTCTTCTGGAAAGGCATCCACTTCTAAGTCTTCAGGTTTATGCGTTGAAAACAACTAAGGAAGAAGACGCGGATACATCCTCCTCCGACGATGACGAAACCTTTCTATGGAGGAATTTGAGAAGCAGCTCGCTCTCTTGACAAGGAAGTTTCGCCGCAACTTGCAAGGGGTAACTCAAAGCAAAATCTCCATCCTTCGAAAAGTCGAACAAAGGCAAGGGTACTTCAAGTTACAAGTCAAGAAAGCAAGAGAACTTCTCAAGGATAAGAAAAGTTCAGAGGGACAACTACAATGCTTCAAATGCCGAGGCTACGGCCACATTGCAATGGAGTGTCCTAACAAGTATCCGGCAAAGAAGAAGGCGATGCAAGTCGTCACTTGGGATGACACTCAACGTCAAATGAGTCGTCTTCAGTGATGAAGAAAGAGCTCCACGGCATTCCACGCGTCCGTATCTTCACCCTTCATGTGCTTTATGGCAAGTACATCTGAGTCGTTGTCCAACTCCACTGTTGAAAAGAACGCAACGGACAACGAATCGGATGATTCGGAAGGTGAAGATTTTGCTCTAGCCTACCACAGACTTTTGAGGGATTCAAAGAAAGTGGCTAAGCAAAACAAGAGTTTGAGAGGGAGAGTGCATGATCTCGAAGAAGAAGCAAATAAGAGCGACTTCTCTCTCAAACGCTCTTGAAGTGGAAAGGGAAAACCTGATAAAAGCAATGTTTCCCTTCAAGAGTCCAATGAGCAACTTGAGAAGGAACATACAAATCTGGTGGATAACGCGAATCACTTCTCAAAGCTCTACAACGAGGCTCGACAGGATAACCTGGAAATGACAAAGGACCATTTTCCAACTCAAGAATGACTTACAGCAATTCTCTTCAGGAAGGAGTAAGTTGGATAGACTTCTTGGTCTTGGTCAATCAAATCGGTTCGGCCTCGTATACACTCAAACTGGAAACAATCCAAGTTCGAGTGGGACAGTTTTTGTGCCTCAGTCGTATCTCCTCCTCCGACACCAGGAATTCAAGACAAACAACGACAACAAACCTACTTCATCCTCTTTGGGATCGTCAAGATCTAAGGTATGTTTCGTTGTGGTGTTTCAGGGCACATAAGAAGATATTGCAAGACGGGAGTCGAACGCTCATCTCAAGGACCTCTTGCAACAACTACCAAAAAGGCTCCTCCCCGAAAATCAAAGCAAAACTTTTCAAATGAAAAGAAACTTGGTAGTTCATCGCGCAAGACGATTTCATCAAGGAACAAAAATCGCTATAACAAGACGCCTTCACCTAGGCATTTAACTTCTCAACCAATGCCAACATACTCCAAAACTCAAAAGGTTTGGGGTATGCAAAGGTGAAACCCCCTCCTTGTCCTTAATCGTTCTACGGTTAAATCTTGTGTAGTGTATGTAGACTATTTTCTTTTCTTCCTTTTCTTTTGGCCGACCCGTCAACCATCTTTGGGAGGTAAATAGTACATTCTTTTATTGGTTGATGACTTCTCTAGGTTTCTTGGGTAGCATTTTTAAAAAGAGAAAGCTGATACGTTTGACTCTTTCATGAGATTTGCCATCGTATTATGATTGAAAAGAATGAAAAGATCATTCGTGTTAGAAGTGATAGAGGTGGAGAATTCATAAATTCAAAATTCATTGATTTTTGTACTTCGAATGGCATTAAACATGAATCTCGGCACCCTATACACCTCAGCAGAATGGTGTTGTTGAGCGCACAAACAGGGTTGTTCAAGAGATGGCGATGTGATGCTTCATAGCCGGAATTTACCGCTACTTTTTGGGCTGAAGCCGTGAACACCGCTGTCTATGTCATTAATAGAGTTTACTTGCGCCCCAGGATCTTAAATACACCATATGAGCTGTGGTTTAGTAGAAAACCGGATATCAAATACTTTCGTATCTCGGGAGTCGATGTTACATTTTACGTGACCGTGAAAATCTTGGAAAGTTCGACTCTCGAAGTGATGAAGGGATCTTTTTGGGTTATTCTACGAATAGCAGAGCATATCGAGTATTTACATTGAATCTAAGACGATCGTAGAATCTATAAATGTTAAAGTAGATGAAGCTTTTCACTTTGAAACTGAAAAATCTACCCTCGATATCTCTCTAGATGATGATTCTCCTGCTAGTGCATCTTCTCATGATATACTTCCAATATTAATGATGCATCTAATGGTTCTTCTAGTTATCTGATGTGCAGGAATCATCTCATCCGAGTACTCCGTTTCAACAAACATTACGAATCTCCAAGGATCATCCGGAATCAAACATCATTGGAGATCCACAAGAAGGAGTCAGAACTCGGAGGCAGTTGGTTTGTGGATTCGCTTGCTATGTATCTTAATCGAACCAAAGAACATAGATGAAGCTCTTCAGGATGACTACTGGATTAAAGCAATGCAGGAAGAGCTCCATCAATTTGAGCGAACAAAGTCTGGGAATTAACGAAGCCTCCAAGCAACACAATGTGATAGGTACCAAATGGATCTTCAAGAACAAGAAAAATGAGGATGGTACTATCATCAGGAACAAGGCACGATTAGTTGCTCAAGGCTACTCTCAAGTAGAAGGTATAGACTTTGACGAAACATTCGCCCCTGTAGCTAGACTCGAGTCCATTCGTATACTATTTGCTATTGCTTGTCATTTTAAAATCAAATTATTTCAAATGGACGTTAAGAGCGCATTTCTAAATGGGTTTTTAAATGAGGAAGTTTATGTGGCTCAACCGAAAGGTTTTGTAGATCATAAACAACCTAACCATGTTTTTTTCGTTTGAAAAAGGCTCTTTACGGTCTGAAACAAGCACCGCGAGCATGGTACGAAAGGTTAACAAAGCACCTTTTGGAGAAGGGCTATACTCGTGGGGGAGCTGATAGGACTCTCTTTGTGAAGCATTATCAAAACAATTTTATTGTAGCACAAATCTATGTCGATGACATTGTATTTGGGCGCAACAAGAGATAATGATGCTTCTAAATTCGCGGAGACCATGGAAAGCGAATTTGAGATGTCCATGATGGGCGAATTGACTTATTTTCTTGGATTGCAAATTAAACAAAATGATGAAGGTATTCACTTGAGTCAATCCAAGTATGCAATGGAGTTGGTCAAAAAGTTTGATCTAGAAAATTGTAAAGATTTTCCGACTCCAATGGGAACTAGCCACAAGGGACTTGGAAGTGAATCACATAGTGAGAATGTAGACGAGAAACTGTATAGAAGTATGATTGGAAGTCTACTTTACCTCACGGCTAGTCGCCCGGATATATCCTTTAGTGTTGGGATTTGCGCGAGATATCAATCAGCACCAAAGGAGGTTCACCTGAAAGCGGTGAAAAGGATCATCCGTTATATCAAAGGATCAATTAATTTCGGAATTTGGTATCCTATGGGAACAAGTCTGGATATTGTTGGATACTCAGATGCCGATTGGGCAGGATCAGTGGATGATCGGAAAAGCACGAGTGGTGCATGCTTCTATCTTGGCCATTGCCTTGTTGCATGGCACAGTAAAAAGCAGAATTGCATAGCACTCTCGACTGCCGAAGCGGAATACATTTCAGCGGGAAGCTGCTCAACTCAACTCATTTGGATGAAAAGCGTATTGAGCGACTTCCGCATTTCAGCATCTTCGGTAACAATTCTATGTGACAACACAAGTGCTATTAACATTTCTAAAAACCCTGTGTTGCACTCTAGAACAAAACATATTGAACTTAGATATCATTTTCTTAGAGAGCTAGTTGAATCAAATACTCTTCAACTTTCTTATATTTCAACTGAGGATCAATTGGCTGACTTTTTAACAAAACCTTTGGATCAAAAACGTTTTATTCATTTACGAAAAGCAATTGGTATGCTTTCCTTGAAATAAACTTCTTTTTGAAACCTTTGCTTAGGATAGGTTTTGTATTTGTTTTTGTTTTGTTCATTATCTATGTTTGTACATAGGACATTAATTGAGCATAGATCATAATTGACTTTAATTGCATCTTTTCACACATTTAGAAATTTATTATGCTTTTGCCATCATAATATTTCACTGTTGCAATGATCATTTATGTTAATTAAATCATCTTCTGAGTGATCAAAGTCAATTTCTCTCTCAATGATCTCTTGGTATAGTCATTATCTTATTTGACTGTTTAGTCGAGTATGAAATCGAGATCAATATTTGGTTGAATACTTTATATCTTAAATAATTGATAGCCAATTGAGGGGGAGTCTTAAGAAAAAGTTAAAATGCTCAAAAGATGTGGAAAGAGTTACATCCCAATGAGGAGTGTGAAAACTACCACCACATGGAGGAAAGAGCTACCACCTCGGTCGTCCGAGTATTGTGTGCAGCTACCACATGTATACCAAGCATGGTTGTTCAAATTTTTGATTAAGTAAAATGCATGTTGAAATACTTGACTCCGTCAAATTTCAAGGTTGGTATAAGGTGGGTTTTTAATGAAAGATGCTCAAAGAGCCACTCTCTTCAACAGATTGTCTAGATACATTATCTTCTATATTTGGGATTTCAAACATCTATTGATCTTTGTATTTCATTTTCTTTATTGAATTGATGATTTGATAAAGGCATTACTCATAAGATCAAGTTAGATGTAATTGAAGGTGTTCAACTTTAAGGGATTTAATTCTTGTAAATTTTCGTTTCATTTTTGGATATTATTGATAGATTTGGCATAATCTATTTCTTGTTGTATGAAACGATGATTTTTGTTTAAAGTTGATACACATTTGTGCTTACAATCTTTTTCTGGTTTTTCTTGAATTTCTCTGAAATTTTCTAAAGAAAAAGTTGGAGCCGATCCGGATCGGGCAAGATGATCCGGATCCCGAACGCAGGAATTCTTTTGCGGGCTGACGATCCGGATTGTGTCTGACGATCCGGATCCCGAACGCAGTTTCTCACTGCGGGTAGCCGATCCGGATCGCAAGCACGGGATGATCCGGATCGCGGCTAGGGTTTTTATAAAGAACAAAAGGGTTTTTGATTTCTTTACTCCAATCTTTTGTTCCAAAGTTTCCAGAGCCTCTCTCTCTAGATTTCATCCATCTTGGAAGCTTTCAAACTCAAGTTCTTCGGTTCCAAGTAAGTTTTATTGATCAAAATCTCGGTTTTTCACCGTTTTTCTCTTTTCCTCCTCAAACGTGATGAATTTCTTGGATCAACTTTGTTTGTGGATGGTTTTTGATCAAATTTCTTTTGAAATAAGAACTCTGGGTAGATTAGTTTTGATTATATGCTAGGTTTTCTTCTGATTAACGAATTTTTAGGCTTCGATTTCTAAAATTTCGGTTTTAGGGCATATAATAAGGATTTTCGAAAATTATGCAATTGATCTATTTTTAAAAGTCCTTTTGCAAAACTAATTTGATTCTTAGCTTTTCTACATGATAATGATTCTTTGGGTACAATTTTTCAATTTTTGAAAATTAACAATTTTTCATGTGTTCTTGAGTTGTTGCACACAGGATTTCTTTTCTCAAGAAACCATTAGCAATGGTGATCACTTGGATTGTTTTCCTACTTGCTGCTATGGTACATACGAGAGACACTGTCAAGCCCAAGAGGGCTAAGAAGGCTAAGAAAGCTAAGCAGACTAAAGATGATTCCGATACTGAATCTGAAACGGAATCAATTGACTGGGATAACATCGAAATCGAGGGAACTGTTCCCATTGTCTCCAAAGGGAAAGCAACTGCTGAAGCTTCAACGCCTACTGCAGCTGAAAAAGGAAAAGCCCCTATGGAACCAAGCCAAACTGGAACAAACAGAAAAACCGGTGAAAGAAAAAGACGCAGTGCTCAGGGAATCACCATTGAGCAACCAGCTGCTAGCCAAGCACCTCCACTCGACTCTATCAGCTCGGCTAGGATGAAGGAAAATGAAGAGGGAAGTGGAATTCAAATCACTGAATCCCTCTCTAGAGCATACTCGGTACCTAGCGAATCCCCATGGGCTGAAGACCAGCATGCATCATCTGTCCCTACAACTCGTCCAGCGACTTCCAAGAGAAACGCTCTAGAAGCTACTGTATTGGCCGCCATTCATCAGGACCAAAGAAGACTTTCTGCTGAGCAAGAGAAATTGGGATTAGGTCTCCGACAAATGGCCGCTGACCAAAAACAGATGAAAAAGAAATGTTCCAAATTATCGCGAATGCTGAAAGGAATCTTGAACAAGATAGACGATACTAGCTCGGACAGCTCTGATATGGCTTGATCTTTTATGCTCTAACCCGTATCGTTTCTATTGCAGGTTTTTAAGTTTTATGTTTTAGTTTTAGTTCTCAGGATTTTCTTGATTGTGAACTATTTAACTCTCCTTAAATTTTGTAATTTTGGCTTTGTTTTGTGACAAAAAGGGGGAGAGAGTTAGAGAGAACTTGAACTTGAACAATGACTATGAACAATGACTATGAACAATGATTGTAATCTTGTATGCATCAAGGTACAATGATGACTACATCAAGGTAAGTATCATTTCAACTTCAACTTTGGTTTTTATCTTGTGATTGGTTGCATGTCTCTACTAACTATTCGACTAACTATTTGGACATGTATTATTACTAACAAGTTGATGTTGGACTAACATTTTGACATTTGGTTTTTAATTGCATAGAAGATATGTTGGTGTTTTGACTATGATTCTCTTACATATCTGAATTCTCAAATGTCATGGTGATTAGATAAACTCTATCTCTGTATTAGGTTTTGTATGCTAAATATTCTTGAGGTATCTAACGATCTCTTTTTGTCAAGAATGATTTCTTTGTGCAGAGAGTACAGATGTCTAAGTCTAGAGTCTGTTTTAGGAGTTTATCTCATGTTTTAAATTTTTGGATCTCCATTGTAATTTTTGTTGTATGGTGATAGCAACAAAAATATCTTTTTGAATTTTCTTGAGTGGATCTGTGTTTTGTCACGAAACCGCCAAAGGGGGAGATTGTTACGGAATTTGAGTTGGCGTAGTTTCGTGAAAGTCTCAAGTCTTGAAGATTGAAGGTAAAGAAAGTTGGATCAGTTAACTCAATCTCAAGAAAGAAGAACTCAAAAGGATCAGGTATGTTTAACTAAATATTTTGTGTGATCCGAATACTTCTTGTAGTGTAGAAACACTTGGAAGGATCTTTCATTGCATAAAAATCAAAAACTGGACTTGGGACAAGTTCAGGATCCGGATCAGGTTGTTCGATCCGGATCCCGAAGGTGGTTCGTTCATACACCAGTTCAATCCGGATCGTAGCCTCTTGATCCGGATCCCGAACACTGCATTTACCATCTTCCTTGAACGATCCGGATCAGGCTTCGCGATCCGGATCCCGAACGTTGATGTTTGGTAAATTGTATGAACGATCCGGATCGTGCACTTCGATCCGGATCCCGAACCTTCGTTTTTCTGGAACTGGCTGACTCGTTACGACGATCCGGATCACAGCTAGTCCGATCCGGATCGCCGTCCGTAAAATTTCCAGAAATGGTAGGTTTTTGATTCTTATCTCCTTCCTAGGGTTTCTAACCTATAAATAGACCCTATGATTCTTTTTCTAGGGTTAATCCACATAATCCACATAGCCGTCATTTTCATATATCATCTTTTACGGCTATAGATCCACATATAGAGAAGAAAGGAAATCATTAGAGAATACTCTATGTTTCTTCATCTATATTGATTAGTTTGATTCTAGGTTTTCATACTCACATCTTGAGTTGAATCAAACTAATGAATACTTAGATGGTATTTCCGATCTATCTTTGATCTAAGTATTCGGCGGATCATCACCACCCTAAAACAACGATTTACCCCAAAAATCGGCGCGTGGATTCGCGTGTCCTTGTGGATTCAAGGTTCAACCGCTCTCGTGGATTCGGAGCGAGGCACGTTCGTGGATTCGAAGGGTGCTATTGGGTGAAGACCGTGGATTCGGTCGGACGTCGTGGATTCGACGTTGGACGCCGTGGATTCGGCGTTGGGCGCAGATCGTGGATTCGAGAAGCGTCGTGGAGCGAGCGGAGAAGATCCTCTAGGAGCGTATGGAAAAGGTTGAGTCGTAAGTGTGTACGGTAAATCACCTTGTACGTGTTTTAATTCTAGTGGATTTCTGCCGTGTTATCGGTCCCGTGGTTTTTTACTCCGGTGATGGAGTTTTCCACGTAAAAATCTTGCGTACTATTTTTTATTTCCGCATTGGGTTTTTATCGCAACGATTTTTGAGTGTTTATTCGTTTACACCTATTCACCCCCCTCTAGGTGTTTTTCCCCTATTTAGATCCGTATTACATATAACCCAACAAACTCAACTTCTACTTAACCAAATTAAATTCTGTTAGAGGGTTATGCTTAAAATACCTTATATATCACTGTGCTTGCCCTAGAGGAGCACAGGAGTTGCTGGATCTGAAGATCCACCATCCTTGCTCACTAACATAAAGCACAAAGCTTAAAACCTCTGTCCACACAGATCTTGTTTGATCTGAAGTGAGCATCAAGCTCAGGGAATCAATTGGAGAATCTTTCATATTTATTCCTAAGCCAAATTCCATTTAATTTTTCTCTGTGGCATTTCAACAAACACTTGGCATGCATAGTTTACAAACACACACACAACCATTTCCCAGTATATGTTCTCTGCCTATACAACATCTGGAGCAGAATTTTATGGAGCAAAACCTCTTACTAGGTAACTGGAGCATTTCTCCTCATGTTGGAGCAATCCGAAAACCCTAGGTTGGTCGGCTCAAGGAAGGAGATGAAGCTCCAAATCTTGAAAATCGTGACCATCAACCCAAGGGTTCTGAAGCTCAACTAATGGCACCAACAGGTGCCAAACTTCACTGTGAAACTTCCTGTGCTTGTGGCCGGCACAGAACACGGCGGCGGCGCGGCGGAGGAGAAGAGCTCAATTTGAGCTTTTCACCTCTAATGGTGAATTCTTACAGAGACTTCATGGAGCTCTCCAACATGGATGGAAAGTCTCTAACCCATCTCAGGAAACTTCCCGACCAACCCTCCCCGGCCGGAGATGGCCGGAGCGCCGGCGGCCGCGATTGAGCTTGAATTCGGGTCATCCATGGCATCATGACTTTCATGATGCATGGAAGCCATGCAACAGCATGGTTGCACTCCCCTTGGTCCCAGCAAGTGTTCTGGGCAGGTGTCCGGCGGCGGGGAAGCGCGCCGACGCCGGAGCAAGAAGCTCGGCCAACATGCAAAATTTCTGAAACTAGGGTTTCGATCTGCGAGTTAAATACTCAACCAAATTTAATAAAAATTTGCAGGATTAATCTATGGTCCATACAGTTCACGTCCATCATTTTATTTTTCGATTTGGTTCACTGGTTGCGAAGAAATGCCGCGGCGGAGCACGGCTAGGTTTCCGGCGAGAACTTGCTCCCGCCGGCCATGCAACATGCATGGGAAGCTCAGGCCTTGCAGAGAGCATCACAAGATCCTAACTAATCTCCTGCTAGGGGTCTCGGGCTAACACAAACCGGGGTTTGAGAGGACCTTACCTTGGCCGGAGTTGATGAAGAAGGAAGAAGCTGGTTTCACTCCTCCCACTTCGCGCAACCTCAGCAAGCCTCCAAATGCTCCTCTAGTACTGTGGAACACCACAGGGAACTTCAACTCCAACCAGGTAAAGGTTTGGTCCAACCTTCCTTCCTCTCACTCTCCCTCGGATTATCTCTCGGGTTGGCTTCAAAGGAATAGTTCCTCAGCCATCCCCGCACCAGAGTTATGAAGAAATAACTCCTGGGAGTTATGAATCCCAAGAGCACCTCGTGTAACCCCCCCCCACGAAGCTCAAAGGTCTTGGTAAAGACTAAAAGTAATTCGAACCCTTTTCTCCCACAACCGCCACAGCCAGCCACTCCAGCTCCCTAGCACCCACTCGTGGGCTCCAAATGCTGGCAGGAGCCCAAACCCAAAGTCCCAATAGATTGGGCCCAAGAAACATTAGGTTTCTTGCAAAATAATTGATCCTTTTGGCACTTTTCGCGTATTTCGAGACAACCTGATCGTCGAATTGCGAAATGGACTTCGCCACGACGTCCGGCTCGTCGAGACCTGTCAAGTAGCGTATTTGTTTGTTTTGTTTGACACTCGGATAAAAACTTGATCCATAAAGTTCAGCAAAGTGCGATGCGTTGCACGCACTTCGATGCACACGGGTCGCCAAACGCGAAAACCGTCAGTGCCATTGTGCTCAGAACGTTGAAATTAGTTAGGTTTGACTACCCATGTCGCTAGGTTTGAATTTTAGACAGTGAATCGGCCGACGATAAATCGAGAGGGGTCAAATTCGAGAGTTACTATTCACTTTTATGTTGCAGGGCCCGCCCGCTTCTTCGCTGATTTCTGGACAATCCGACCGTCGGATCGAAAACATATGAATATGAAACTTCTATGTTTCGACGAGACGATCGCAATGGTGATCTCGGATTTTCCAGATCAGACCCCGATCAAAAGTCAACATTTCTGGGCCACTATTGACCCACTAATTGCCTATTTAAATAATTCTGGAAATTATTTTAATCCTAAATTTGGATTTTAAAATCATGGTTACTACAGTCACCCCCGCATGCGGGGCTGGGCGCGTGCCCGGCCCCGTGCGGGCCACCCCCGCATGCGGGGCTGGGCGCGTGCCCGGCCCCGTGCGGCTCACTGCCCGCATGCGGGGCTGGGTGCGTGCCCAGCCCCGTGCGGCTCACACGGGTACGCCGCCCGCTTGGGGGGGGGGGGGGGGGTTTCGCACATGCGCCGGATTCCGGAGAATCCGTCGCCTGTGCCCCCCCCCCCCCCCCCCCCTCTCTTACCGAAAGCAAGCAACAAGAAGACAACCAAGAACTAACCAAGAACCGTAAAACTTCCGTCTCACCTCGGTTACGACGACGACGATTGGGGGAGGAGGGATCGTCCATTCTTGCGTGCCCGGTTCCGGGGGAAAAAGGGTGTGCGGTGTTCTTCCCTCTCCTCGATCGCTCCGCCGCGGTGCTCCACGCCGATCCTACGTGAAGATTAGGGTTTGGGGAAGCTGTTCCTCGTCCGCGCTCGGGGTATCGTGCGTTAAGGTAAGGGGAAAAAGAAGGGGTTCCTAAAACCTAATTCCCCAACGCCAGTTAATTAGCCGTTTAGGCACAATCAGATTAAACCCAAATTGGAAAATAAAAGGATCGGGCGAATGTGAACTGGGGTGGGTAAATCCCAAACCTCAAACGAAAAGACCGGTCGATTTGGGTTCGAACCAGGGTCCGGTCTGCCTCGGTACCTGTGGAAGTCGCCTGAACCGTACTAAACTTCCGGAATTTATTTCGGGAGATTCCGGAGTCGGAATCCAAAACCGATCGCGCCACCGTTCTCCGTTTCACGAGCATTATTATCCAAAAATACCCGCGAACCCCGACGGTTTGCCCAGAAACAATAAAAAAATATAAGTCACCCCCGGACCCCTTAGTCAAAGAAACGGTTCAAAAAGATCAAAGGAAGGTCCAGGAAGATAAAAAGGAAAAATCCGCGGTTATCACACCACTCACCGCTTAAAACGAGTTTCCTCCTCGAAACTCAGGCCCGGGTGGTGGTGAAGAGGTCGGGGTAGCACTCCTTCATTTTAGATTCCAGCTCCCATGTTGCTTCTCGCTCCTCATGGTTGCTCCAAAGTGCCTTCACGTAGGGGATGGCTCGGTTTCGCAGTGATTTGATTTCCCTTGCTAGGATTCTCACAGGGGTTTCCTCGAAGCTTAGGTCCTCCTTAAGGTCGAGTGTAGAGACATCCAGAATATGTGATGGGTAGGAGAGGTATTTACGGAGCATCGAAACGTGGAATACGTCATGGACTCGATCGAGGTTTGGTGGTAGGGCAAGGCGGTAAGCCACTGGGCCGATGCGTTCCAAAATCTCGAAAGGCCCCACAAACCGTGGGCTCAACTTGCCCTTTAGCCCGAAACGCTTGATTCCTCTGGACGGCGAGACCCGTAATAGTACGTGTTCTCCCACTTGGAATTCCAAGTCGCGGCGCCTTTGGTCTGCGTAGCTCTTCTGTCGACTCTGGGCGGTCAGCAGGCGCTGTTTGATGAGGCGTACCTTCTCTTCAGTTTCCTCCACTAAATCGGATCCCAAGAATTTCTGTTCTCCCAAGTCGTCCCAACAAATCGGGGATCGGCAGCGCCTTCCATATAAGGCTTCTTAGGGCGCCATCTGGATGCTGGCCTGGTAGCTGTTGTTGTAGGCGAATTCCACGAGAGGTAGGTAGCGTGACCAACCGATCCCCCAATCAAGCACACAGGCGCGAAGCAGGTCTTCGAGAGTTTGTATCACACGCTCCGACTGTCCGTCCGTCTGAGGGTGAAAGGCTGTGCTGAACTGTAGTCTGGTCCCCATAGCCCGCTGAAGGCTCTGCCAAAACTTCGAGACAAAGCGCGTGTCTCTGTCCGAGGTGATCGATGCCGGTACTCCATGTAGTCTCACGATTTCGCTTATATAGGCTTGAGCTAACCGTTCTCGGGTCCAGGTCGTGTGAATTGGCAGAAAGTGCGCTGACTTGGTTAACCGGTCGACTACGACCCAAATCGCGTCGTGGCCCTGTTGCGAACGTGGAAACCCCGTGACAAAGTCCATGGTGATCTGATCCCACTTCCACTCCGGCACCGGTAGAGGCTGTAGCTTCCCTGCTGGCCGCTGATGCTCGGCCTTTATCTGTTGGCACACTAGGCAATGAGCTACGTGTCGGGTGACGTCCTCCTTCATTTTGGGCCACCAGTAGATCTGTTTGAGGTCCCTGTACATCTTCGTGCCCCCTGGATGTGCCGCATAAGGGGCCCGGTGTGCCTCCGTCAAGATTTCCTCCTTCAACTCCGACGAATCCGGCACGCAGATCCGTCCGCGGAAACGTAGGGTGCCGTCGTCTCCCACCGCAAAATCGCTCTCTTGGTCCAGGGGAACTTTGTCTCGTACGCGCTGCAAGTGTGGGTCGGCCTGCTGTCCCTCCCGGATCTTCTCAAATAACGTTTGCTTGACCACCGAGGTTAGAAGTTGCATAACCGTGCCTGCTGGCACCACCTCCAACTGCATTCGTGCGAACTCCGCGATCAGGTGGTTCTGCTCCGTTATCGCGCTCCCTGACGCCTCTTCTTGATGCCCTTTCCTGCTCAAGGCGTCTGCCACCACGTTTGCCTTCCCGGGATGGTATTGAATCGTCAAGTCGTAATCCTTCAACAACTCTAGCCATCACCTCTGCCGCAAGTTTAATTCTTTTTGGGTAAAGATGTAGTTAAGACTTTGGTGATCCGAGAAGACGTTAAAGTGGACTCCAAAGAGATAATGCCTCCACAGTTTTAAAACGAAGACTACGGCAGCCAATTCTAAGTCGTGTATCGGGTAGTTCTTTTCGTAATCCTTCAGTTGCCTGGACGCGTAGGCAATCACTTTCCCCTGTTGCATCAGAACACCTCCAAGACCGATCCTTGATGCGTCGCAGTACACTTCATAATCCTCTCCGGGTGTCGGCAGCACAAGTATTGGTGCCCTGGTTAGTCTCCTCTTGAGTTCCTCAAAACTCTCCTGGCATTTGGCCGTCCATATGAACTTCTCCCCTTTTCTGGTTAACCGATTTAAAGGGGTAGCAATCTTCGCAAAATCTTCAACGAAGCGCCTGTAATATCCTGCCAACCCTAGGAAGCTGCGGACCTCTGTCACCGTCGTCGGCGGCTGCCAGTCGAGCACTGATTCCACCTTCTTGGGGTCCACGGCGACTCCCTGTGCCGAGATCACATGTCCTAGGAAACCGACTTCGCGCAGCCATAACTCACACTTCTTGAGTTTAGCGAACAGCTTCCTCTCTGAGGGTCTGGAGGATCGTTCGCAAATGGTCCTCGTGCTCCTCGTCGGTAGTGGAATAAATCAGGATGTCGTCGATGAAAACCACCACGAACTGATCAAGGAAGGGTCTGAAGATCCGGTTCATCATGTCCATGAAGACTGCGGGGGCGTTCGTGAGTCCGAAGGGCATAACCGTGAACTCGTAGTGGCCATACCGGGTCCGGAAGGCAGTCTTCGGGATGTCCTCATCCCGAACCCGGAGTTGGTGGTAGCCCGATTGCAGATCGATTTTGGAAAAGACCGTCGCCCCTCTCAGCTGGTCGAAGAGATCATCTATTCTGGGCAGGGGGTACTTATTCTTCACTGTAACTTTGTTTATCCCCCTGTAATCGATGCAGAGACGCAGGCTTCCGTCTTTCTTCCGCACAAAAAGTACCGGTGCGCCCCAGGGCGATACACTTGGCCTGACAAAACCCTTGTCCAAGAGGTCCTCAAGTTGTTCTTTAAGCTCCTTCAGCTCTGCGAAGGCCATTCGGTAAGGCGCCTTCGTAATAGGCTGCGTGCCCGGTAGTAGCTCGATAGGGAACACCACCTCCCGCTCAGGGGGCATCCCAGGCAGTTCCGTGGGAAAGACGTCGGGGAAGTCATTCATCACTGGGATATCTGAAAGCGTCGTCGGGGGTCGGGTAGCCAGATCCACCGATGCTAAATAGGCCACGCACCCACCCTCCACCAGTCTTCTGGCCCGTGCCGCTGAAATAAACGCCGGGAAGGAGATGCTCTTGCCCATGATGTACACATGCTTAGGGAAACCCGGTTCTTGTAATCGCAGCTGACGTTTGTCGCAATCGGTGAGTGCCTAGTACCTCGAGAGCCAGTTCATGCCCAACACCACGTCGTACTCCTTCAAGGGGATTACCACCAAATCCCAAGGGCAAGCCAGCCGCCCTAGCATAATCGGGCAGGCGGCCACAAAGTTGACCGCTTCCAAGGTCCCTCCCGCCGTTTGAACCGTCAAGAAAGTTTGGAGGGGTGCCTCCTCGAGATCGTGCATAAATACGAAATCACGAGAAATGAACGAGTGTGTTGCTCCGGTATCGAAAAGAGTTCTAGCACGGGAATTTGAAACGGAGGTAATACCTGCAAGTGCGTCCTCCGGCGGATCTGTCTCTTGGCGGGTCATTGAGAAGACTCTCCCGCCTGGTTGTGGTCGCCTGTCCTCCTCGCGCCGTGGTGCAGGGGGTCTAGAAGTTGACGCCATAGGAGCTTTCCCCCGCCCTGAGAGCTGTGGCGTGGGCGTAGAAGCTGTAGAGGACGCAGATCCCCCGCCTAAGGGGCAGTCACGGCGGAAGTGCCCCCGTTTGCCGCACCTGAAGCAGTGGTCGCCTCTTTGGGGGCACTCTCCCGCCAGGTGCCCTCCCCCGCATATGACACAAGGCCTATTCCCTGGCCTCGGCCCTCCTGCTGGCGCGCCCCGGGGCCCCGCCTGCGGTCTCCACCGTTTGGGGCCCCCGCTCCCACTCCAAGAGCCTCCCCCCGAGTTCTGCTGTTGTCGCTTCCTGTCTTCCTGCCGCGCCGAGTTCTCTCTTCTGGCGCGGGTGACCGCAAAACCCCGCTCCACCGTAGTGGCTCTGTCGATCACTTTCTGGAAGGTGTGCAGGTCGGCTGCTTGCACCACCTCGAAGATATTGCTCCGCAAGCCATCCACAAAGAGTTGCGCCTTGTGAGCCTCGTCCCTTATGACAAACGGGACGCAGTTTGCTAGCCGGACGAACTCCCGCTGATACTCCATGACCGTCCGGTTCCCCTGCTGGATGTGGTTCAGGTCATCCTCCAACTTTTTCTTGACGCTGCTGGTGAAGAAGGCCCCGAACAGCTCCTGTTTGAATGTTGCCCAGGACGGAAGTGCAGTACCCTTAGCAGGATCGGGGCGTACCGTCTTCCACCACAAGCGGGCGTTCCCCTCCAAGCAATGGACTGCTAGGGGAACCCGCTCGTCATCCTCCATGAGTAAGTCTTCAAAAAGTATCTCTATCGACCCCACCCATTTCTCGACGACCCAAGGATCAGTCGTGTCCCCCTCGAACGTGGGTGGGTCGTATTTCTTGAAGTCCTTCAAGTTGGCTCGCACCCGATCTCGCTCAGTCATCATTACCGTCCCCTCCCCCGCGGCGGCGGCAGCCACGGTAGGGGTAGGTGTGACCCCCGTCTCCTCCAGAGTAACCCTGCTGGCTGTCCCCGGCGCCGGTCCCGTAGTCGCCGCCGGCGATGGCGCTGTCGGTGGTGCCGCGGCCGGTGCTGTCGGCCCCTGTGGAGGGACCTGGGCGGCCGTCACTGTCGCGGCCTGCTGCTGATGCGTCAACTGACGCACGTGGTCGGCGAGGGTTGCCAGTTGCCCCGCCATCTCTCGCAATTGCTGCCGCAGGAGCTGGTTCTCCGCGGCCGTCGACGTTGTCGCGTCTGCCTCGGGGTCCCCAGCCGATGCTCTAGTACGGGCCATGTCTGTCACACACAACGAGGGTCAACATCAGACTTTTCCTACAAACAGCGAACCACTTAGCGCGAGAAAAGACACAATTTCCCCCCCCCCCCCCGATCACTCACGTTCTACACTCCTATGCCCTACCCATTTCATTCATTTGTAGGCAAGTGAGGCGTTCCGACGGATGTCGGCACTAACTATTGTGATTGAGAGAACTCTCTGATACCATTTAATCTGTCACGCCCCGGGGGTTTGTTTTAGCGGAAACGGTTCGCAAAAGTCAAACATTTGACGTGTAATAATTTTTTTTTGATAAAAACCCTTCTTCCCCGGCGCATGCCCAGACCCGCCGCATATACAGAGTCGCTCTGCAAACGGACAGAGTCTCCTCTGTATATGCTCGGCGTAGCGTTATACACAAGTTCCAAACACAATCAACCACTCAATCGCAACAGTTACTAACATACAACTAGTACCATAATTTATTAAAATGCATGGCCGATCAATTTGAAAGGATAAATCCACAGTCGTTGAAAATGCGCCTACCCGGCACTCAGATTTTTAAAACGCGTTTCGAAACCAGCATAAATCCACAGGGTTTTGAAATCAGTGCCTACACGACACTCGAGTTTTGAAATTCCTTTTCGCAATCCATAAATCCACAGGGTTTTGAAATCAGTGCCCACACGACACTAAAATTTGAAAACGGTTTTCGCAATCTTTTCTTTGGTTTGGCTTTTTCTTTTCCAAACGGCCAACAGAAATGAAAGGAAGAATAAAAGTATAAGAGAACAACTAAATGTAAACCGTACCGACATCCACGCCGACCCCACGAGGGTATCGAGAACCTCACAAATAACTACAATGTAAATGAAATGTAATGGTGAAAGAGGAAATACAGTCCAGGGTCCCCAGCGCCCCGGAAGCTCCTGCCCCATCCTCGCCGTCGCCTACCTCTCCCCTCGTCTGGACCCTGTCAACACGTGGGAAGTCAGTAACGAATGATAGTAGAGCAGGAAAAGTAGTAAAACAAACAGTAAAGTCAACCGGAGCAACCCCTCCCCTCAAAGGGAAAAGACAACCTGTACCCCTGTATCCTGCAATACCCGGCCACGTCGGACAACTAAATCGACGGCCGTACCGTACCTGCAATACCCGGCCACGTCGGACAACTAAACCGACGGCCGTACCGTACCTGCAATACCCGACCACGTCGGACAACTAAACCGACGGGTCGCACCGCTCGCACCTCGGCGCCTCAAACCCCACAACTACATAAGGGGCCCCACTACGTCACCTCGTGGGTATACACGGGTCAATAGACCACTTTTCCGGAAAAGCGCACCCTTTGCGGTGGCCAAACCGGGGGTGCGCGTGCTGCAGCCTCGAGCAAAGTAACCATAACCGCTATCATGTCAGCATCATAATGTATAAACAAGAGTAAACTGTAACCGCTATCATGTATAAACAAGGGTAAACTATAACCGTTATCATGTATAAACAAGGGTAAATTATAACCGTTACCATGTATAGACAAGGGTAAGCTATAACCGCTATCATGTATAAACAAGGGTAAATTATAACCGTTATCATGTATATCGAAAGTAAAAAGACTGCCAAGACCGACGCTAAACACCACAGTCAAACCCACCTGTCACTTGTGGCGATCAATGCTCGACCTTCCTCGCGTCCCGACACGCTCGCCCGGACTCACACACACCTGCCGCAAGGAAAAGTCAGCACCCAGACTCGAATAACTATCATGGTCAAATCGCCTCCCCCGGTCGGTCACGCGGCATGACCCGCCGAATCCGGCGTCCGGTCCTGAGCGGCTCCCCGCCCGCACAGGGGGCTATGCGCGTGCCCAGCCCCGTGCGGGTTCACCCCCGCACGTGGGGCTGGGCGCGTGCCCGGCCCCGTGCGGGTTCACCCCCGCACGTGGGGCTGGGCGCGTGCCCAGCCCCGTGCGGGTCGCCCCCGCACGTGGGGCTGGGTGCGTGCCCGGCCCCGTGCGGGTCGCCCCCGCACGTGGGGCTGGGCGCGTGCCCGGCCCCGTGCGGGTCTCCCCCGCATGCGGGGCTGGGCGCGTGCCCGGCCCCGTGCGGGCCACCCCCGCATGCGGGGCTGGGTGCGTGCCCGGCCCCGTGCGGCTCACTGCCCGCATGCGGGGCTGGGTGCGTGCCCAGCCCCGTGCGGCTCACACGGGTACGCCGCCCGCTTGGGGGGGGGGTTTCGCACATGCGCCGGATTCCGGAGAATCCGTCGCCTCTGCCCCCCCCCCCTCTTACCGAAAGTGTAGTGTACTGATTTTTCCCATGCAACTTTCCGGTGAATCCACTGTGTAGAACACCTAGTGTTGGTGTGTCTGGCCCATGGTGCATCAAAGGGGTGCCACAGATGGGCCTTGTGAGACTTTGGTAGCGGATTTGGCCTTCGGCTGCATTTGCCGAATTTTAGAAAAGGTTTTGGGCCAATCTGAGGTTGGATTTGGATTCAGCGCGGAAAAACGCTTGAAAACGGCTATTTGCTTGTTAAATTTGGAGTCCGGATGACCAAAAGCGGGCTTCCGGAAGTTTTCGGGGATTGTCGGTGCATGGGGGAGACTCGTGGACCGGCCTGAGCCACGTGGCGGCCTGTTATTGGCCGGCTCACGCAGCTCGGTCCACGGGGTGGCGCGGCGGTGCATGGACCGCGGGCGGGAGACGCGTGGCGTGCCCTGATAGGCCGGCGCACGCGGCACGGCTCACCGGTTTTGCGGGGTTGCGGTGGACCGGGCGCATGACACGTGGCGGCTTCGGATTCGTTGGCTCACGTGGGCGCGGTCCACGGTGTGCGCGGGGGGGGGCGCCTCGGGACAGCGCGCGCACAGTGGCGCCAGGCGGGCGGTCGGCCGCACTCGAGTGCGCCACGTGTCGCCTCGCGGTTGGGCGGCCGTACCTACCCCCGCTGACCACGAGGGGACACGCGGCGCATAGCGGGCCGCCGGGATTTGCTGTCCCCTGTTTGGGGTGACGTGGCCGCCCCTGGGAGTTTCGGGCGCGTCGGACGGGAGGCGTACAACCGGGTTTCCGGGCGCAGTGCGCCCGAAACCTGCGCCCGAAAACCCGGCCCTTCAGCATATGGGCTGGGCCTATAAATAGCTTTCCCTGTTCGTTCTTTTGGCTTTTTGGACCCCATTTTCGCAGAGCATTCTTCAGAGAAGTTTTCCCTCCCTCAGTGCACTACCCATTGGAGAACTTTGAGGATTTTTGGAGGCACTCTTCCCGAGGTTCACCATTTTACGGCGAGGCGCGATGCTTGTTTCCCGGCGATCTTCTTCGCCCCTTCTCAGTGATTGGACTCCTCCGACTCACCCCGACATCGGATTTCGCTGATTCTTGCGCCGTTGGACTCACGACAGGTAGGACTTCAACTCCTGTGTTTTGAGGTTCCTCGATTTCCGTGCTGATCTTGGAGTTTTCCGAGCACCCATTTGACCCATTTTTCTTCGCGGACTTTTGGACAGCACCGCGGTGTTCTTGCCGTATCTTTTCGCTCAGACGTCGGATTGAGGCGAATCAAAAGGCAATCTTCATATACTCTTCGCAAGGAGTCTCCTGGATTTTTCTCAGATTTTTCTGGATTTTGTACGAGGGTGAGAATCTAATTTCTCTGTGGTTCTTTGTTACAGAAATTTGGTACAGTTTGAATTGGGGTGTACCCCTTGCCGGATTTTTATCTCAGCGTAGGAAACTCCGATTTGGGCGTGCAGGTACTCGTTTTGACGGGCTCGTCGCAAGGATCGCGATAGTATTTTCTTGGATTTTTCTGGGCATTATTCGCAGGTAAAAATTGGAGAATTCTGGACTGTGGATTTAGGGGACAGATTTTGGAAATTGTGAATGAATAGCTTATGTACTTTCCTTTGGGGTATTTTGTACAGATTGGTGGTGAGTTTTGGACTGATCTTGGACTTCGCTTTTGGGAACTTGGAATAGCGCTCGAGGTAGGTGATGTTGTGAACCTCCGACTTGTGAATGTCACTAGGCCTATTAGAATGCCTTGATCATGTGCTATTAATTGTGAATGTATCTAGCATGCTTGTATGAGATTAAGGTTCCTTTGTCAATACTTGCATTGTTAGCAGGCTACAAGTTAGTAAGTGGTGTTTCCATGTTTAGATATGCAATTTAATTAGTTGGAAAGGATACTAAAGCCATATCATGTCATATGTTAAGGGAAGGTTTGGGCATGTGGTTAGAATGCATGTTGTAAAAGGGGTACTTGCTAGTAGATTGTGCATCTAAATTGTATCATGTATCATATATCCTGCCACATGTACATCGGGAGTTCCAAACACTTAATGTTGCATATGTTAGAATAATTGAAGTGATTTTATCAAATAAAGGACTTTGCATGCTAGAATGGTCATCTAGCTAGGCCACCTTTTTCTGCTACACAAACATATTGGAAGTGACTTAGGAGAAACCATGCTTTTATTCGTTCTCCTGTCGTCTAGTCTTAGGGGATTGTGTAGTCAGATGTTCAGAGTTGGGACAGTCGGGGATCGATGTTTGGGTGTCGCGGCGACCGCGGACTGTGGGCGGTTGACCGGATTATTATTATTATTATTACTTTTGCATCGGATTGGAGGTAGGGGATCGAGTTTCCCTTTAGTGGATGGGTTTTCCCACTTTGATCAGAGTCGTGACCCCGTCCTGCTATTTTATGATACTGATGATACTAGTGACAGTGTTACTATGCTCGTGTGGGGTCGCTCCCCTCGAGTGCCACTCCGGAGTAGGTTTCAGACCGTGTTGGGTGCCGGTCAGACCGTGTTGGGTTCCGGTCATTTGGACAGGGGAGATACTGAGTTGTGAGGTTGACAGCAGAGCAGGCAGTACCAGTGTTTACTGGTGTTTTGATTGGGTTGGTCTGTCAGTCTTTGACGTTCTGGTGCATGCTTTCAGCTATTCTTTAGTTAGGCATCTTAGAGGCATGTTAGTGGTAGCTCTTCATCAGTAGTGTATTTGTAGCTTACCACCTCTGTTTTCATTTTCGCCTCTGATAGTCCTAGTGGGCATATCTGAGTTTGAGGTCTACCCACTAGGGGAGGCTACTGTTTTTATAGTAGTTCTCACCCCCCACTGCTTTCTCTTTTCTTTTCCCCTTTGTTTTGCAGAGTCCTCTGCGGGAGTTGCGGGACCCTCTTCCCTGGATCGAGGTAAGAGGATCGCTGATTAGATAGCTGCTGCCCCGAGTTCGAGTTTTGTAGTTTTGATGTACCCCCAGTACACTCAGACGGTTGTATTTCCTTTTATTTTGGGTCTGGCTGCGGCCAGCTGGTTGTATTTATTATGTGAGCTGGGAGAGGCACTTGTATATTTGTGAGAGCTTATTGTACTTTTATTTCCAGCATTTGTCTGAGTTGTATTAGTTTTAGTTTAGCTCTGTTTTATGCTCCTTTATTATATATTTTTTATACCTGAGCAGGTTACCAGCGCTTCGTGTACACGGAAAATTCCGTATGCACGGCGGATCTGTAGACGGGCCCGGGTTCTGGTTTACAACCGGGGCGTGACAGATTAGTTGGTATCAGAGCTTAGGGATAGGTCAGTTGGGACTTAGGAAACCCTAGGCTTTTGGCAGACCCTAGGAAGGCAGAGCGTGAGTGACGTGATATTGTGCGAAAGTCGGCAATTTAGTTGTTAACTCTTCCTGTGAGTGGAGAGGGATTGGCATAGCCTATTTCTGGGGGACTATTATGTTGGCTGCAGACAACATAAGGTTACAGAAATAGGGGAATGTCCATGACTTTCGCTGGATTGGGTCGAGAGTGGTTTGGTTTACTGACCCGTGGATTCTTTTGTGGCAGGATGCCTCCTAGGCGGCAGATTCCTACTCGGGGTACTCCTACACCCCCGGAGGAGCCGGAGCAGTCCGGGCCTTCTGAGATCAATGAGCTGAGGGCCATGGTGGCCCAGTTGGCGGAGAGCCACCGCCGACAGGAGCAGAGGTTCGAGCAGTTATTTGCCCAGGTTGTGGCACCTCCCCCTACTACTGCAGAGGCCCCAGTACCACCTGTTGTACCACCGACTATTCCACCTGCCCCTACAGCGCCGTCGTCGAGCAGTGGGGCCCAGGGGATGTTCAGGCCTTTGACCCCAGAGGAGGAGCGGGAGTTTTCTGACAAACTCACGCAGTTCTGTAAGCGAGGACCCCCTAAGTTCTCGGGGCGGAGCACTCACCCTTGGGAGATTGGATCGTGGCTAGCGTCAATGGAGAAGTTGTTTCGGGACTTCTTCATTGACCAGAGGTTCAGAGCACATTTGGCAGTACACTGTCTAGAGGGGGATGCAGATGCTTGGTGGCGTCGGGTCGAGCCCTTAGAGTTTCAGGTCACCCGACAGCTACCCTGGTCGGAGTTCAGGAGGATGATCCTTGACACTTACTTCTCCACGAGCGTGAAGAAGAAGATAGAAGTTGACTTGAAGAACCTGCAGCAGGATAATCGCCCAGTGTGGGACTATTTCCAGGAGTTTACGCAGTTGCTCAACTGCGTACCCTATGTTGCCAGGGATGGGCTGCACCAGGTGGAGCTGTTTGAGACAGGTTTGCGCCCCGAGATCTATACCTTGGTACACGCCCAGAGGCTTCAGACTTTATCAGAGGCAGTGGATCATGCACAGTGGGTCGAGAGGGGAGATCATGTTGTTTCTAGACGCGGAGGTCTGGTCGCTCAGAGTTCTGAGAGGAAGCGACCAGCATCTGATGAGGGGGGACAGGCCAGTTCCTGGAGGCCGCCCCGACCGCCACCGCCTCAGTTTACGGGCCGGGGGCGTTCGGAGCGGCGAGGGCCTGGGGGATCCCAGAGGCCCCCACAGCATCAGCAGCCCCAGCGACAGCAGCAGCACTCGCAGCAGCAGAGGTCGCAGTCGCGACAGCAGGGATCTAAGCGGCAGTCGCACAGGCAGCAGCAGCAGCAGCAGTCACGGCAGTTTCGGGCCCCTGGCAGTTGTATCTTCTGCGGGGGTCAGCATTTCCCCGGCACTTGTGATCAGAGGTGGGGGCGTTGTTATGGCTGTGGTCAGGCCGGGCACATACGATCTTCATGCCCTTTTTCGGCATCAGTGGCGCCTTCTTCGGCCTCAGTTTCTCTTCCACCTCAGCAGCGACCGCCAGCTCAGCGGCCCTATGCTCCTGCGAGCAGGGCACCTTCCTCCCACCCTGTAGACTACCGACCACCAGCTCAGAGCGGGCGAGTCTACGCCGCGCAGGTAGGGGACTCCACGGCAGCCGACCACGTGGTGGCAGGTATCACTTTACTTTTTGGTATTAGAGCTCGCACTTTATTTGATACCGGTGCATCACATTCTTTTATCAGTAGAGCATTTGCATTATCTCATGGACTAGAGTTAGGTCGGTTGCCACATGCATTAGAGGTACGGATTCCCGATCACATATTGCATGTAGAGGAGTGTTGTTGGTCTTGCCCGGTACAGCTTGAGTCTTGGATTTTGCCAGCGGACCTGATGGTCCTTAGTCAGCTGCGAGATTATGACATTGTACTGGGGATGGATTGGCTGGCTCGCTATTTCGCGACGATTGATTGCGCCGCGAGGACTGTTACCTTTAGCGAGCCAGGCCAGGAGGTGTTCATTTTCGGGGGGTGCCAGAGTGCTTTCTTTGCCTCTGTGGTTTCAACTTCTCGTGCGAGGCAGATGATGCGCAGTGGATGCGTAGCCTTTATGGCATCTGTGGTTAAGGAGCCTATGGCGGCTCCGGGACTCGCGGATATCCCGATTGCCCGCGAGTTCCCGGATGTGTTTCCCCCAGAGCTGACTAGTATGCCGCCGGATAGGGAGGTTGAGTTTTTTATTGACGTAGTTCCAGGAACTGCGCCAATCTCTAAGGATCCTTACCGAATGGCACCGGCTGAGCTGCGAGAATTAAAGGCGCAACTCCAGGATTTAATGGACAAGGATTTTGTGAGACCGAGTGTATCGCCTTGGGGAGCGCCGGTGCTATTTGTGAAGAAGAAAGATGGTTCGCTTCGACTGTGCGTTGATTACCGGGAGCTGAATAAAGCGACCATCAAGAACAAGTACCCTTTGCCGCGCATTGATGACTTATTTGATCAGCTGCAAGGGTCTTGTGTCTTCTCCAAGATTGACTTACAGTCTGGTTACCACCAATTGAAGGTGAAGGCCGAGGACATCCCCAAGACGGCATTCAGGTCGCGGTACGGGCATTATGAGTTCACTGTCATGCCTTTTGGATTGACAAATGCCCCTGCTGCTTTTATGGATTTAATGAACAGGATTTTTCGACCATACCTGGATCGGTTCGTCGTTGTTTTTATTGATGACATCCTAGTTTATTCCCGAAGCGATGTGGAGCACGAGGAGCATCTGAGGATTGTGCTACAACTTCTGAGAGAGAGAAAGTTGTATGCCAAGTTATCTAAGTGTGATTTCTGGCTTCGGGAGGTTGTCTTTTTGGGCCACGTGATTTCAGCCGCTAGAGTGGCAGTAGACCCGGCGAAGATCGAGGCAGTCCGGGATTGGCCCCGACCGACGACGGTATCAGAGGTCCGCAGTTTCATGGGCTTAGCAGGATATTACCGTCGGTTTGTGGAAGGTTTTGCGAAACTTTCCACACCCCTCACTCGTTTGACGCGAAAAGGGATTAAGTTTACTTGGAGTGAGGATTGCCAGAAGAGCTTTGAGGAATTAAAGAACAGATTGATGTCGGCTCCTGTCCTTTCCCTCCCCGTTATGGGGAAAGGATACGTGATATACAGCGACGCATCGCACAGTGGACTTGGTTGCGTGCTGATGCAGGAGGGAAGGGTAATCGCTTATGCCTCTCGGCAACTGAAAGATTATGAAAAGAATTACCCTACCCATGATTTGGAGCTAGCTGCAGTGATTTTTGCACTAAAGTTGTGGCGCCACTACCTGTATGGGGAGCACTGCGAGATTTACACCGACCACAAGAGCTTGAAATACCTGTTCACACAGAAGGAGCTCAACTTGAGGCAGCGCAGATGGTTGGAATTGTTGAAAGATTATGATGTAGACATATTATACCATCCTGGCAAGGCCAACGTGGTTGCTGATGCCCTGAGCAGGAGAGCAGTACAGAGTCTATCTTTGATGATCACCGATCAGGCGCCATTACTTGAGCAGATGAGGCGGTTAGAGCTCGAGGTTGTGTCCCCTGGGGTCTCTGCTAGACTTATGTCTCTAGTCGTGCAGCCCACTCTGTTGGACAGGATTCGGGAGAGACAGAGTGAGGACCCCCACCTGATGAGGATTCGAGAGCAGATGTAGACTGGTTTGATAGGGGACTTTTCAGTTGATGTTGCGGGAGTACTGCGGTATAGGGACCGCGCGTGTGTGCCTATGGATGCAGAGATCCAAGAGCAGATCTTGAGGGAGGCCCACTATACACCTTATACCATCCATCCTGGTGGGACTAAGATGTATAGGGATCTTAAGGCACAGTTTTGGTGGAATGGGATGAAAAGAGACATTGGGAGATTTGTAGCACACTGTCTAACTTGTCAGCAAGTAAAGGCTGAGCATCGTGTACCTGCTGGCAAGTTGCAGAGTCTCCCAATCCCAGAATGGAAATGGGAACATGTTACGATGGATTTTGTCACTAGTTTGCCGAGAGCACAGACGGGAGCGGATGCTATCTGGGTAGTCGTGGACAGGCTTACCAAGTCCGCTCACTTTTTGCCGGTTCAGATGACTTGGCCGATGGAGCGACTCGCACAGGTGTACTTGGCTGAGGTGGTTAGATTGCACGGGGTACCCGTTTCCATCGTATCAGATAGAGACCCGAGGTTTGTCTCGCATTTCTGGAGGAGTTTACAGACAGCCTTGGGGACGCAGCTCCGATTCAGTACAGCATTCCACCCACAGACCGATGGGCAGTCAGAGCGCACTATTCAGACCCTCGAGGATATGTTGAGAGCATGCGTTCTGGACTTCGGAGGAGGATGGTACCGACACTTGGGATTAGTTGAGTTTGCGTACAACAACAGCTATCAAGCGAGCATTCAGATGGCTCCGTTTGAAGCGTTGTATGGACGCAAGTGTCGGTCACCCCTGTATTGGAGTGACGTGGGTGAGAAGAAGACTTTGGGTCCTGATCTACTTTTAGAGGCAGAGGAGAAGGTCAGATTGATACGACGACATCTCGAGACCGCCCAGAGTCGACAGAGGAGTTATGCTGATACTCGACGGCGAGACTTAGAGTTTCAGGTGGGTGACCATGTTTTTCTGAAAGTCTCGCATTCGAAGGGGATTCGGAGATTTGGCATTCGTGGGAAACTGAGCCCTCGTTATATTGGACCTTTTGAGGTGTTGGAGCGCTTAGGGCCAGTTGCCTACAGGCTTGCGCTTCCTCCCAGGCTTTCAGGTGTTCACAATGTTTTTCATGTATCGACACTGAGGAGGTATGTTCATGACCCGTCCCATATCATCGATTACACCCCATTGGAGGTTGCTGAGAACCTGAGCTATGTTGAGCGGCCGTTGAGGATCTTGGACCGTGAGGTTAAGGAGTTGCGCAGTCGGGCCATCCCGTACGTGAAGGTCCTCTGGAGCAGTCATGATGAGCGCGAGGCTACCTGGGAGCTGGAGTCAGCGATGATGGATGCTTACCCACACTTGTTTGAGGCCCCTGCTTGAGGTATGACTTTTGTTTCGAGGACGAAACTTTTTCTTGTGGGGGAGGATGTAGTGTACTGGTTTTTCCCATGCAACTTTCCGGTGAATCCACTGAGTAGAACACCTAGAGTTGGTGTGTCTGGCCCATGGTGCATCGAAGCGGTGCCACAGATGGGCCTTGTGAGACTTTGGTAGAGGATTTGGCCTTCGGCTGCATTTGCCGAATTTTAGAAAAGGTTTTGGGCCAATCTGAGGTTGGATTTGGATTCAGAGCGGAAAAACGCTTGAAAACGGCTATTTGCTTGTTAAATTTGGAGTCCGGATGACCAAAAGCGGGCTTCCGAAAGTTTTCGGGGATTGTCGGTGCATGGGGGAGACTCGTGGACCGGCTTGAGCCACGTGGCGGCCTGTTATTGGCCGGCTCATGCAGCTCGGTTCACGGGGTGGCGCGGCGGTGCATGGACCGCGGGCGGGAGACGCGTGGCGTGCCCTGATAGGCCGGCGCACGCGGCATGGCTCACCGGTTTTGCGGGGTTGCGGTGGACCGGGCGCATGACACGTGGCGGCTTCGGATTCGTTGGCTCACGTGGGCGCGGTCCACGGTGTGCGCGGGGGGGGGCGCATCGGGACAGCGCGCGCACAGTGGCGCCAGGCGGGCGGTCGGCCGCACTCGAGTGCGCCACGTGTCGCCTCGCGGTTGGGCGGCCGTACCTACCCCCGCTGACCGCGAGGGGACACGCGGCGCATAGCGGGCCGCCGGGATTTGCTGTCCCCTGTTTGGGGTGACGTGGCCGCCCCTGGGAGTTTCGGGCGCGTCGGACGGGAGGCGTACAACCGGGTTTCCGGGCGCAGTGCGCCCGAAACCTGCGCCCGAAAACCCGGCCCTTCAGCATATGGGCTGGGCCTATAAATAGCTTTCCCTGTTCGTTCTTTTGGCTTTTTGGACCCCATTTTCGCAGAGCATTCTTCAGAGAAGTTTTCCCTCCCTCAGTGCACTACCCATTGGAGAACTTTGAGGATTTTTGGAGGCACTCTTCCCGAGGTTCACCATTTTACGGCGCGGCGCGACGCTTGTTTCCCGGCGATCTTCTTCGCCCCTTCTCAGTGATTGGACTCCTCCGACTCACCCCGACATCGGATTTCGCCGATTCTTGCGCCGTTGGACTCACGACAGGTAGGACTTCAACTCCTGTGTTTCGAGGTTCCTCGATTTTGTTGGGTCGTATATAATACGGATCTAAATAGGGGAAGAAACACCTAGAGGGGGGTGAATAGGTGTAAACGTATAAACACTCCAAAAATCGTTGCGATAAAACCCAATGCGGAAAATAAAATAACACGCAAGATTTTTACGTGGAAAACTCCATCACCGGAGTAAAAAACCACGGGACCGATAACACGGCAGAAATCCACTAGAATTAAAACACGTACAAGGTGATTTACCGTACACACTTACGACTCAACCTTTTCCATACGCTCCTAGAGGATCTTCTCCGCTCGCTCCGACGCTTCTCGAATCCACGATCTGCGCCCAACGCCGAATCCACGGCGTCCAACGTCGAATCCACGACGTCCGACCGAATCCACGGTCTTCACCCAATAGCACCCTTCGAATCCACGAACGTGCCTCGCTCCGAATCCACGAGAGCGATTGAACCTTGAATCCACAAGGACACGCGAATCCACGTGCCGATTTTTGGGGAAAATCGTTGTTTTTGGGTGGTGATGATCCGCCGAATACTTAGATCAAAGATAGATCGGAAATACCATCTAAGTATTCATTAGTTTGATTCAACTCAAGATGTGAGTATGAAAACCTTGAATCAAACTAATCAATATAGATGAAGAAACATAGAGTATTCTCTAATGATTTCCTTTCTTCTCTATATGTGGATCTATAGCCGTATAAGATGATATATGAAAATGACGGCTATGTGGATTGACCCTAGAAAGAAAGACATAGGGTCTATTTATAGGTTAGAAACCCTAGGAAGGAGATAAGAATCAAAAACCTGCCATTTCTGGATTTTTACGAACGGCGATCCGGATCGTGATAACTGGGATCCGGATCGTCATAACGAATCAGCCAATTCCAGAAAAACGAGGGTTCGGGATCCGGATCATGTGACTACGATCCGGATCGTTCATACAGTTCACCAAACATCAACGTTCGGGATCCGGATTGCGAAGCAAGATCCGGATCGTTCAAGGTAGATGGTAAACTCAACGTTCGGGATCCGGATCAAGAGACTACGATCCGGATTGCGACGATGTATGAACGAACCACCTTCGGGATCCGGATCGAACAGCCTGATCCGGATCCTGAACATGTCCCAAGTCCAGTTTTTGATTTTTATGCAATGAAAGACTCTTCCAAGTGTTTCTACACTACAAGAAGTATTCGGATCACACAAAGTCTTTAGTTAAACATACCTGATCCTTTTGAATTCTTCTTTCTTGAGATTGAGTTAAATGATCCAACTTTCTTCACCTTCAATCTTCAAGACTTGAGACTTTCACGAAACTACGCCAACTCAAATTCCGTAACAATCTCCCCCTTTGGCGGTTTCGTGACAAAACATAGATCCACTAAAGAAAATTCAAAAAGATATTTTTGTTGCTATCACCATACAACAAAAATTTACAATGGAGATCCAAAATACAATACATGAGTTAAACTCCTAAAACAGACTCTAGACTTAGACATCTGTACTCTCTGCAAAAAGAAATCATTCTTGACAAAAGAAATCGTTAGATACCTCAAGAATTTTGTATCATTCAAAAAACCACAAACAGAGATGAAGTTTATACTCATTCATACTTACCATGACATTTATACATTCAGATATGTAAACAGATCATAGTTAAAACACCAACATATCCTCTTTGCAAGTAAAAACCAAATGTCATGAACATGTTTGTGACAAACTAATATATATAAAGATATGTAATTGATCAGAGTTAAGAACCAACATATCTTCTATGCAATCAAAAACCAAGTGTCACAAACTTGTTAGTCCAACATCAACTCGTTAGTTATATTACATGCCCAAATAGTTAGCAAAAAGTTAGTCGAGGCATGCATTCAAACAAATGGAAGAACCAAAAGTTGAAGTTCTACTTACCTTTGTGTTTCAACTTACCTTTGATGTTCCAACACATCCTCATGTTCAATCAAACATTGTTCAAGTTCTCTATAAACTCTCTCCCCCTTTTTGTCACAAAATTAGCCAAAAACACAAAAATTTAAGGAGAGTTAAAGATTTCAAAAATTGTTCCGAAAAATAAGAACTAGAACTAAAAGTAAGTCCTAAAAGCTGAACTAACGTCTAAAAAGGTAAAATCCTGCACAAAAACTGTTAAAGCAAAAATCAGTTATCGGAGTCTGAATCTTCAGACGCACTAAATCCCATTTTAGTGAACATGTTCTTGATCAATTTCCTCATTGAATTTACTTTCTTGGTCAATGCAATTTGGGATGCCGTTATGATCTCGAGTTCTTCAGACATTCGCCTTTGTTCTGATGCTTGTTGAGACGGTGAGGCCGAGGTGCCGACACAAGGTTTCTTTCCAGTGGAATGTGTCGGAGTAACATGTGGTAATTTGTGAAGTGACTTCACAATCGTTGACTCATCTATCATCCCCCAACAGTGTTGATAAGATGTCGAGCTTATATCAATGTCAAACTTTTGTAAGATCCTCATGATGATTAACGGAAACGGAAGTCGCTCAGAAGGATGAGGATGCACAATATATCTTGACATTCTATTCCAAATTATGTAGGGGATATTCATGTTCAATCCTACAGCCTCAGAGGGATGACCTAAGAGATATAGGAACAGCAGTCTCTCCCATCTCACGACCTTAGTCTGCATGTTAGGTAGAATGTTGTAACACGTGATGAAATTTAGAAATCGGTACTCCAGTCGAAGATGTTTGGATTTTACACTTTTACCATTAGCTGATTTCGTTCCTTCCAAACAAATTTTATCTATCACTGTTTGCCACAAGGCATTCGTCAAACTTCTTCCTTTCAAAAAGTTGACCCCCGATGTGTTAGATTCCATTCCAAGAACTTCGCCAATTAGTTGCGGAGTGATTTTAAGTTTCATCCCTTGGATAATTGTATAGAAATGCATTGATCCATGTTCTCCTTCTTGAAGATGTGTTGCATTCGTGTAAAAGGTCCTTACACGATACAAACAATACCCAAGTAATTCGGGGAATCGGCAGACTTGGATGAGATTAGCTTGCTCAATCAAGGTTCCAAACTCAGGTGAGTGATTTCGGAGAGCTTCAATGTTGACATGACGTTCACCGATGCATTCACGACGTTCAAACGCTCGAACGCGATCCATGCTGACGAACACTCCTTCCACGCGAGGCGGGGAGTCAGGGACTATCGGTGTGTTAAAATAAGCGTCTCGTCGTAGTCCAAAACGTCTAGTTACTCGTTTCCTTTTCACAGAGATGGTTGGTTTAGTCATAGGCGCTTTTCCTTTGTCCATGGGTGCTTTTCCTTTGTCCATGGGTGCTTTTCCTTTCGAACCATCAGACGCCTTTTGTTCAGTCCAAGAGTCATCATCATCCGTCAATGCCGCCCAGTCAATCTCATGACAATCTACCTCTGTGTCACTGACCTCGACAAATTCACCTTTTTGTTGTGTTTTCTTAGCTCTCTTTAATTTGTTTGTGGCCCGAGTGTGCACTATTGTGACCAACAAAAGAATGATCCATGAGAATTCCATTGATCCAAATGCCTTAAGAAGATTGAAGTCCTGTGAAGACCAACTCAAGAACACATGAGAAATTGTTAATTTTCAAAGATTTGAAAAATTGTACCCAAACAATCATAATCATGTAGAGAGACTAAGAATCAAATTAGTTTTGCAAAAGGACTTTTAAAAATAGATCAATTGCATGAATTTCGAAAATCCTTATTATATGCCCTAAAACCGAAATTTTAGAAATCGAAGCCTAAAAATCCGTTAATCAGGAGAATACCTAGCATATAATCAAAACTAATCTACCCAGAGTTCTTATTTCAAAAGAAATTTGATCAAAAACCATCCACAAACAAAGTTGATCCATGAATTTCGTGCGTTTGAGGAAGAAAAGAAGAAAAACGATGAAAACCCGAGATTTTGATCAATAAAACTTACTTGGAATTGAAGAACTTGAGTTAGAAAGCTTCCAAGGAGGATGAAATCTTAGAGAGAAGCGCTCTGGAAACTTCGGAACAAAAGATTGGAGTAAAGAAATCAAAAACCCCTTTCGTTCCTTATAAAACCTAGCCGCGATCCGGATCAGTTCATAACTGCGATCCGGATCGGCTACCTGCAGTAAGAAACTGCGTTCGGGATCCGGATCGGCAGATACAATCCGGATCGTCAGCCCGCAGGAGAAAACCTGCGTTCGGGATCCGGATCACCTTGCCCGATCCGGATCGGCCCCAACTTTTTCTTTAGAAAAATTTCAGAGAAATTCATGAAAAACCAGAAAAAGATTGTAAGCACAAAGGTGTATCAACTTTAAACAAAAATCATCGTTTCGTACAACAAGAATTAGATTATGCCAAATCTATCAATAATATCCAAAAATGAAACGAAAATTTACAAAAATTAAATCCCTTAAAGTTGAACACATTCAATTACATCTAACTTGATCTTATGAGTAATGCCTTTATCAAATAATCAATTCGGTAAAGAAAATGAAATACAAAGATCAATAGATGTTTGAAATCCCAAATATAATAGATAATATTTCTAGACAATCTGTTGAAGAGAGTGGCTCTTTGAGCATCTTTCTTTAAAATCCCACCTTATACCAACCTTGAAATTTGACAGAGTCAAGTATTTCAACATGCATTTTACTTAATCAAAAATTTGAACAACCATGCTTGGTATACATGTGGTAGCTGCACACAATACTCGGACGACCGAGGTGGTAGCTCTTTCCTCCATGTGGTGGTAGTTTTCACACTCCTCATTGGGATGTAACTCTTTCCACATCTTTTGAGCATTTTACATTATCTTTGACTCCCCCTCAATTGGCTATCAATTATTTAAGATATAAAGTATTCAACCAAAAATTGATCTCGATTTCATACTCGACAAAACAGTCAAATAAGATAATGACTATACCAAGAGATCATTGAGAGAGAAATTGACTTTGATCACTTTAGAAGATGATTTAATTAACATAAACGATCATTGCAACAATGAAATATTATGATGGCAAAAGCATAATAAATTTCTAAATGTGTGAACAGATGCAATTAAAGTCAATTAAGATCTATGCTCAATTACTATCCTATGTACAAACATAGATAATGAACAAAACAAAAACAAATACAAAACCTATCCTAAGCAAAGGTTTCAAAAAGAAGTTTATTTCAAGGAAAGCATACCAATTGCTTTTCGCAAATGAATAAAACGTTTTTGATCCAAAGGTTTTGTTAGAAAGTCAGCTAATTGATCTTCAGTTGAAATATATGAAAGTTGAAGTGTGATGATCCAGGTTTCCATGCACTGTTTTCCCGTGAATCCAAGTGTGAAACACCTAATGATGGTGTTTGATCCACAGTGTGTCAAAGGGACAGCACAGGTGGGTCCGTGGCAGTGTTTATTGTTAGTTTGGCCTTCGGCGGGGTTTGCCGAATTTTAGAAAAGTTTCTAGGCCAAACGGATGGCGTATTTGGATCCAGCGCGGAAAAACGCTTGAAAACGGCTATTTATTTGCCGGATTTGGAGTCCGGATGCCCAAAAACGGACTCCCGGAAGTTTCTAATGTCTCCTGGTGCATGGGGGAAGGCCGTGGACCGCCGGATGCCACGTGGCGGGCCCTCATTGGCCGGCCCGCGACGCCCGGTGCATGGAACGGCTCGGCGGGGTGCACGGACCCGGCGCACAGACACGTGGCGCATGGCTACTGGCGGGCTCTTGGGACTCGGCGCAGGGGACAACGCCTGCGGCCGGTCAGGCGGCGCCTGCCCGCGCGCCTGACCGCACAGTGCGTGGGACGCGCGTCGCCTCGCCATTGGCGAGCGCCTGCGGGGCTGACCGCGCGGTCGGGACGCGCGTCGGCCGCTGGCGCGCCCCGCACGGCTGTTCGCTGTGCGGGATGCGCGCCGATCTCCTGTGGGGACGCGCGTCGCGTGCTGATTGGTTCCGCCCGGTCGGACGGGACGCGTCCGACCCGCCCTGGCGGATCCGGGCCCAAACGTGGCCCGAATCCAATAACGCGGGTTTGTTTTTTTCTCCTTCTTAATTCTTTTAGGGCATTGGAAGCCCGATTTCTCCCTTTCTGTTTGGAACCACTCCGAGCCCCCTCTTAGACATTTCTTCCTCTCCCAATCCTTCATCCACTGTAGTAATCTCAAGAATTTTGAAGGCTCGGATCCCAAGGTTTGCATTTATCCGGCGCGGCGCGACGATCGTTCTACGGCTACCAGATTCGTCGCATTTCGGTGTTCTAGCTCCCCCGGCTCACCCCGACATCCTGTTTTTACGATTTTTTGCGCCGTCGGATTCTTGACAGGTAGGGCTTCACTTCCTCTTTTATGAGTTTCTCTTGATTCAGAGGTTTTGATGGTGATTCTGTGGCTTCTTTCTGACCCTTTTTCCGTCGCGGAGTTTTGGGACAGCACCATCTCGTTTTGGCGATAACTTCGCGCTCGAGCATCGAAACAGGGCGACTCAAAAGGGGATTTGCATCTACGCGTCACGAGGAATCTCCTGGAATTTTCGTGGATTTTTGTGGAATTTCCCTGAAGGTGAGGAATCCCTTTTTACAGAATTTTATATCGCTGTTTTGGGATGAATGTATTGTTTGAGGTGGTCCTCTTGTCGATTTTCGTTCTCAGCACAGAAAAATCGTGGGAAAACGTGCAGGTACTTGTTTCGACCGGATCGTCGCGTAGATCGCAGTGTATATTTTCTGGGAATTTTGTGGGCACGTGTCACAGGTAAAAATGGCTGAACAGTAAATCTGAATTTGGGAGACAGATTTTGGGTTAAACTTGAATTGTAATTTGTGTGTGTTCTTTGGGATCTTTGGCACAGTGTTGCGGGGTTTTCCGGAGCGAGCGCGGACTTAGCCTTTGAGGACCGGATTTAGCGCTCGAGGTGGGTACCGTTGTTTACCTCCTACTTATGATGTCCCCACTAGGCCTATTGGAGTGCTTCACTGTTATGTTGCTAAATGAACCGGAATAAGTTAAAATGGCATCTTGGTTGAGAATTGGACTTATTGCTTGGGCTACATCTTAAAATGGACTAAGTATTAATGAATGGATGATTCTTATATTAATATGTCGTTTAAACCTCACGGGGGGGGGGAGTTTTGCTATAAAGGACTATCTTACTCGTACACTTTGGGACCTCTTATGCTTATGTGATAAATGGATATGAGATAACTTAGCAAATGAAAGTTTAACTAGTGGCATACCTCTCTATTGGGAAGGATAATTAATATTTAAACCCTGTTTTTATATAAAGGACTTTGCATGCTTAAATGGACATCTAGTTAGGCCACCTTTTTCTGCTACACTATCATGCTGGAATTGACTTAGGAGAAACCATGCTTTTCTCTTCTTTTATTTATATTCGGGGGATAGTGCGCTCGGGTTCGAGCAGGGACTGGGATAGTGTAGTCAGACAGTTGTGGGCTTTGGGACAGGCAGGCTGTGAGGGCCGGGCATTGCGGCAACCGCGGATCTTTGGCGGTTGACCGGACAGTAGTTATTGCATCAGATTGGGATAGAGGATTTGGATTTCTTTTAGTGGATGGGTTTTCCACCGTGATCAGAGTCATGATCCAGTCCTGCTGATTTGGTACTTGTTACCCAGGCATTATACTCGTGTGGGTCGCTCCCCTCGAGTGCCACTCCGGAGTGTGCGTTTTACAGGCTTCGAGTCTTCGAGACTCCCTTTTCCTATCGGTGTTATGCGTAGGCTGGCATACCCGATTTGGCAGGCAGAGCAGGCAGTACCAGTGCTTACTGGTGTATCGATTGGGTCTAGACAGGCAGGCGTTGACATTCTGATGCATACATATAGCTAATCTATCAGTTAGCTCATTAGAGGCATGTAGTGGTAGCTCTATTCATCATCAGCAGTTTTAATTACAGCTTACCACCTCTGTTCATCTTTTCTGCCTCTTATAGTCCTAGTGGGCACATTTGTGTTGAGGGTCTACCCACTAGGAGGAGGCTACTGTTTTATAGTAGTTCTCACTCCCCACTGCTTTTCTTCTTCTATTCCCCTTTGTTTTGCAGAGTCGTCTGCGGCTGTTGCAGGACCCTCCACTGCGGACCGAGGTAAGAGGATCGCGGACTAGATAGCGGTCCACCCAGGCACCAGTTCTATTATTAGATGTACCCCGATACTCTCAGATACTCTACTATTCATTTCTTTTTGGGTCTGGCTTCGGCCAGCTGGTTGTATTTGATTAGTGAGCTGGGAGAGACATATGTATTATTGAGAGTTACTTTCTGCACTTTACTTTTCTGCTTCATCTGAGATGTATTAGTTACTGTTTAGCTCTGTTTATGCTCTTTTATTATATCATCTATACTTGAGCAGGTTACCAGCGCTTCGTATACACGGGAAATTCTGTGTATACGGCGGATCTGTAGACGGGCCCGGGTTCTGGTTTACACCCGGGGCGTGACAGATTAAGTTGGTATCAGAGATTAGGGATAGGTCAATTGGGACTTAGGAAACCCTAGGCTTTTGGCAGACCCTAGGAAGGCAGGGCGTGAGTGACGTGACATTATGCGAAAGTCGGCATTTGGTCATATATTATTTTGACTCTTCCAGGGAGTGAAGAGGGATTGGCATGTCCTGTTTCTGGCGAACTATTATGTTGGCTGCAGACAACATAAGGTTACAGAAATAGGAGGATGCCTTTGACTTTCGCTAGATTGGGTCGTGTGTGGTTTCGGTACTGATTTGTGGTTTCTTGTGTGACAGGATGCCTCCCAGGCGGCGGATTCCTACCCGGGGTACCCCTACACCCCCGGAGGGGCCGGAGCAGTCCGGACCTTCAGAGATTGCTGAGTTGAGGGCCATGGTGGCCCAGCTGGCGGAGGGTCACCGCCGGCAGGAGCAGAGGTTCGAGCAGGGGCTGCTTGCTCAGGTTGGGGCCCCTCCCCTACTACTACTGAGGCCCCCGCACCACCTGTTGTACCACCGACTATAAAGTGTGTGCCTACGGCACCATCTTCGAGCAGCGGGGCCCCGGGAGCGATCCGACCTTTGGCTCACGAGGAAGGGCAGGAGTTTACTGATAACTCACCCATTTCTGCAAGCGGGGACCGCCTAGATTCTCGGGGCGGGAGCACTCACCCTTGGGAGGTGGGGACGTGGCTTTCAGCAATGGAGAAAGTTGGCCGAGACTTTCTCATCGATCGAAGTCCGCGGTCCACATGGCTGTGCATTGTCTGGATGGAATGTCGGACACGTGGTGGCGTCGGGTGGAGCCCCTGGAGTTTAGATCACCCGGCCAGCTACCTTGGGCAAGTTCAAGAGGATGGTTCCTGGACACTTACTTTCACCGCGTGAAAGAAAAAGGTAGGAGGATGACCTGAAG
>JAQNDB010002113.1:0-40061 GCA_029204045.2 Tillandsia leiboldiana | reverse complement strand
ATATCCCTAATCCATACCGTCTCGTCTTTTCAAGACGGCGTTGTAGGGATCCATGCGGAGGACCGACGAGAGAAAGTAGAGCTTTGCCGTTGCGGTGGATCGTATCAGGCGGGAACGTCGATCGGCTCCTTCCTCCTTCTCTTTGCCGAAGGTGAGTTTTCCCTTTTTTGGGTCTTGCAGTTTCCTTTTGGAATCGGCATTGTCGGGGAAAGCCGCCGCCGCAGCCGACTCGCACGCGCCCACGCGCCACGCGAGGCCGCGCCACGCGACCAGGGGGCGCCGTGCGGGGCCGCCCACAGGCGGCACCCGCGGGCCCCTGCCGCGCGGGCTGCCCGCAGGCGGCGCGCCGCGCACAGCGCGCGCGCGGCGCCGCCCGGCAGGCAGGCTACCGCGCGGGAGGGTGCCGCGCGGGCCGCCTTCGTCGTGCGCGCGCGGCAGGCGCTGCCGCGCGGGCGCAACCCACAGGCTGGCGCGGCCCGGCCTGTTCCGTCGGGCTGCTGCATTCGGTGGCGCCGCGCGTGCGGCGCACCGCGCGGCGCGGCCCACGGCGGGCGCCTCGCGGGCCAGGTGCGGGGCGGGCCGCCTGCGGCCACGCCGCGCGGCAGCGCGCCCGCGCGGCTGTGCCCAGCGCGGGTCGCCTGCGGCCGCACGCCGCACGGAAGGCCGCCGGGCACGCTGCCTGCAGGGATCGCCGCGCGGGCTGTGGGCCCGCGCGAGCCGCCTGCGGCCGCAACGCCCGCGCGGCAGGCCTACCGTGCCGGGTTCTGCCTTCGGGGATGGCCCGCGCGGCTTCGTGCCGCGCGTTGTGTGTAGAGTTATTATAGGATCCACAAGGATCTAAATAGGTACTATCAAACAACTAGAGGGGGGGTGAATAGGTGTAATACTTAAAAACCAATCTCAGTGCAAAATAAAAACCAATGCGGAAAATAAAAACAGCACACCGAGATTTACGTGGAAACTCCAATCCAGGAGAAAAACCACGGGACCAACACGCAATAACAATCCACTAAGAATAGAAGAATAACAAGGTGATTACCGACTCCACGGACTCAACCCCTCCTTCAGCTTCTTCGGACCTTGCGCTGACCGGTTGGATATCCACGCAATAACAATCCCTAAGAAAAGAAGAATAACAAGGTGATTACCGTCTCCACGGATTTAACCCCTCCTTCAATTTCTTGGACCTCGCGCTCCACCGATTTTGCACGCCCACTGCACACGTTCGAATCCACGAACGCCACTCGAATCCACGAGCACACGTTTCGAATCCACGAAACGCCTTTAGCACACCGAATCCACGATGCCACGTCGAATCCACGACGCAAACTCAGTCGATAAGAATATTGACTTCGATGGTGATCCTTTGCTTAGATTCTCATGAGGAACCGTAGAAGAAATCTCTAAGCAAAGATTAGATCAATTCGACAAAAGATATGTTCTTGAAAGAACCATCGAATTGACCTAAAAGAGGCTATAAAGAAGAACGATGAAAACCTAGCCTCTAGGGTTGCTCTCAAGTGTTTTATAAATTGATCGGCCGTAGCTCCCACGTTTTTGAGAAACCCTAAATGTCTATTTATAGTTTAGAAACCTTTGGAAAGAGATAAGAATCAAAAACATACCTTATCTGGAAATTTTCAGGACGGCGATCCGGATCGGATTTACTGCGATCCGGATCGTCGTAACGAGATTGACGATTCCAGAAAACCAAGGGTTCGGGATCCGGATCGCATTGCCCGATCCGGATCGTTCATACAAATCAGAAAACTTAACATTCGGGATCCGGATCGGAAATTGCATGGATCCGGATCGAAGTCTTGTATGAAGCAACAACCTTCGGGATCCGGATCGTTGGCTCTGATCCGGATCCTGAACATGTCCGAACACCAGTTTTTGATTATTATGCAATTAAAAGTTCATCCAAGTGTTTCTACACTATAAGAAAGTATTCGGATCACCAAAATTATTTAGTTAAACATACCTGATCCTCTTGAATACTTTCTTCTTGAGATTGATGTAACTGATCCACAATTCTTCAACTTCAATCTTCAAGACTCAAGACACTGAGTGTCAACTTGAGCTCTTGTTGAATCTTCTCTAAGTCTTTGATTGCTGATTGACAATTTGATCCCTTTAAGACTCCGACTCAACTCACTGACTTGACTCACGAAATATGCCAATACCAAAATGCCGTAACAATCTCCCCCTTTGGCAATTTCGTGACAAAACCCAAAAATACATAAAAGCGCTCAAGTCACTCATCTTAAACCAAAAAATCGAAATTCAATGTCATCACCAAAACATTGATTTTCTTTGCGTGAAAGATCCAATAAATACAAAATTACATTTGAACCAAACAGTCCTAGAACATACTCTATGACTTAGGACTTGGAGTCTTAAAGTGATGTAATTCCTGCAAAACAAAACTCCAAACAAAATCAAACGTTAGTCGTTAGAAATTAAAATCCTACATTTGATCCGTCTTCCTTTTGGTTCTTTTGTTTTTCGGCTCTTTCAATTTTTTTTGTCTCCCCCTATCTTGAGCATCTCTACATGTTCTCCATGTTCTTGAGCATCTATGTTCTCCCCCTTGTGGTACGATCATCATTTTCCGTTCTCCCCCATTTTTCCATTTTCGTTTCGTTTGTCCTCTCTTGATGATCTCATCTCCGTCATTTCTCTTCTCCCCCTTTTTGTCAACAAATTGTCAAACAGTGAACATACTAGACAAAAGGAAATCACTAACAATAATAGTTCATAGAGAAAGAGAGATAAAAGCTCAGTTCTGGTATATAACAAAAATGCAGATTCCGTACCTGTACCAAAAAGCAAAAATCAAATAATTTCTTGAAACAAATCCAGATTTTAGAATCTTTTCAAATACCGATTTGTATTCCATCAAGAAATCAATTTAAGTGCTTTAAACAGTGAATTCACACAGATGTCATTCAAATCCAATTAATTTCACAAAATTAAAAAGATTTACTCCAAAATCATGAAAAATAAAGGTAAAACATTATAAACCGTTTTTCATGTTATATTCATCAAACACAAGTCATCAAAAGAATCTTGAGATCCAAAGTCTATCAAGATGTAACGGATTTACAAAGATGACATACGGAGATTTCCAAACGACATCAATCTTGAATTCTACCCTTTCAAATTGAGATAATCACTAAAATACCTAAGGGTGGCTCTTTGAGCATCTTTCAACTATCCCACCTTATACCAACCAGGAGATTGTTCAAAATATAAGAGTTTGCATATAAATCTCCAAATGCTTCAACTAAAGATTTTCTCATAAAATACTATCAAGCATCCATAACATGTGGTAGCTTCACACACAAACCGGACGACCGGGGTGGCAGCTCTTTCCAGCATGTGGTGGTAGTTTTCACACTCCTTTCGGATGTAACTCTTTCCACATCTTTTGCAAATCATTTCAATACCCTTGTAAGAATGCAATCTCTTACGTGAAAGAATTAAATCCCAAATTTTAGTCTATCGGTTGTCTCACGTTTATCACAATGAACTCACACAACCGAGATAGATTAAGCATCTAAAGATCACACATGATTTCTAAAATTTGATGCTTATAATATCAAAAACTCCTATAATGAAGTATCTTCAAGATTATGATTATGGAGTAAAGTTGATAATCCATATAAAATTAAATTGGAGTGAATAAAAGTGAAACCCTTTTTATTCAATGCACTTGTTCATTAAAAACCCTTTTGTTCAAAAACAAAGTATAAAAACGAAGAGCATTGAAAAACATGTAATGCAAAGATTAAGAAAGATATGAAGGGAAAACCAATCAAAGCATTACATACAGTCATAAGCTATTTAGAACTTAAGACAAGGAAAGATATCACCTTTCCGAATCCAAAATCGCTGGATTTTGGGTTGTCTTGATTCGTTGTAGCCGGGGGTTGTCCGCTTTGACTATTGGTCCACCTTAGGTCTTTGCCTCGCAGTGATCCACTTGTATGATTGATGTTGTGGCTCGGACCTTTGGTGGTTTGAGTGAACTCCATTGAATTGATGTGTCATTTGATTCCGTTGAGTCCGCTCCGTAGATGAAGTTGCCGAAGGACTCTTCTTTCTCTTTTTCGGGCAATTCTTCACCAAATGTCCTTCAAGTCCACATAAGTGACAAGTTCTTCCTTTCAATTTCATTGTGGAACTTGAAGCATTCACAGTTTGGTTCTTTTTGAATCCCAAACCAACCTTGCTTGTTTGACCTAATCGGGACATACATTCAAGTTTCTTGGAACCGGTTGAAATCCTTTGTATGTCGGATTTAAGTTGATGAACTTGCTTGGTCAATGCTTGGTTGGTGACATGAATTTCCTCAAACTGCTTTTCAAGAAAATCAATCTTGTTAATATGGGAATTAACGACCGTTTCCGATTGATTTATCTTTTCTTGGAGGATTTTATTATTATTCAATAAAAGCTCTCGTTCCTCCTCGAGATCATGAAGTTTGATCTTTAAAGCATGATTCTCGTCTTGATTCTCAAGTCGTTGCTTCCTCAACTTCTTGATATGTTTGGCCATCTTCTTAGATTCCACAAGAAGTTGTTGATATGCCTCAACGAGTTCTTCCTCGTCCGACTCCCCCTCACTTGATGACTCTCCGCCGGTTGTTGATGTTTCATACAAAATCAAAGGAGTAGAGTCAGTGACTAAAGATGATAAGCACAAATTAGAAGAGGGAATTTGAGAGGCATGTAAAGCAACGACATTTTCCTCTTTACTTGAGGTCGATTCATTAGAAGTAGAATCGTCCCAAGTTTTCACTTGCAAAGCCTTCTTTTTATATAATTTCGGAGTAGGACAATCCATTGAAAAATGGCCGTAGCCTTTGCATCGATAGCATTGGATTTCCCCTTCGAAATCATCTTTTTCTTTTTCTTTAGAAGGTTTTGCAAAGCTTTTGAGTTTAGAGGATTTAGAACCCGATGATCCTTTAGAAGATTTCGTGGATGAAGATCCATCGGTTCGATTCTTCCAAAACTTCCGACGAAATTTCTTTACGATCCGCGCCAATTGTTCTTCAAAATCGGCAAAAGAGATTTCATCGTCGGAACTTGATTCGCTATCTTCTTCCTTTGTTGATTTGAATGCAATACCTGTAAGCTTAGAAGAAGACTTGGAAGAAACTTGATTAGTAGGAAAAGTCATTTCATAAGTTTGCAAAGCACCTACTAATTCCTCTATACTCATCTCATCCGGATGACTAACGGTTTCAATGGCGGTAACCTTTGCCCTAAACCGTTCCGGAAGAGTCCGAAGTATCTTTCTTACAATTTTCGACTCCGGGATCTTTTCTCCTAAATTAGCACATGTATTTATTACATCTTGAAGTCTAGTGTAATAATCTGTAAACAATTCATGCTCTTCCATATGAATAGAGTCAAATTGACTTGTAAGCATCTGGAGCTTTTGAATTTTTACAAGATTAGTACCCTCATGTGTAATTTTGAGAATATCCCAAATTTCCTTCGCGGATTCACACGCGGAAATTCGTGTGAACTCAGTCGAGGAAAGAGAATTAAATAAAGCGTTCATACCTTTCCCATTGTAAGAAGATCTTTCAAATTCCTCTTTGGACCATCTAGAGCGAGGTTTTGGGGTAGTAGAATTTCCTACTTCCTCAACAGGATGCACCCAACCGTGTTCCACGGTTTGCCAAACACGCTCATCAATTGAGATGAGAAAAGCTCTCATCCGCACTTTCCAATAAGCATAATTAGTCCCATCAAAAAGAGGAGGTCTATAAATATTACCACTTTCACCCAACATGATAGATAAACCTAAAACCCGCTCTGATACCAATTGTAGAGTTATTATAGGATCCACAAGGATCTAAATAGGTACTATCAAACAACTAGAGGGGGGGGTGAATAGGTGTAATACTTATAAAACCAAATCTCAGTGCAAAATAAAAACCAATGCGGAAAATAAAAACAGCACACCGAGATATACGTGGAAACTCCAATCCAGGAGAAAAACCACGGGACCAACACGCAATAACAATCCACTAAGAATAGAAGAATAACAAGGTGATTACCGACTCCACGGACTCAACCCCTCCTTCAGCTTCTTCGGACCTTGCGCTGACCGGTTGGATATCCACGCAATAACAATCCCTAAGAAAAGAAGAATAACAAGGTGATTACCGTCTCCACGGATTTAACCCCTCCTTCAATTTCTTGGACCTCGCGCTCCACCGATTTTGCACGCCCACTGCACACGTTCGAATCCACGAACGCCACTCGAATCCACGAGCACACGTTTCGAATCCACGAAACGCCTTTAGCACACCGAATCCACGATGCCACGTCGAATCCACGACGCAAACTCAGTCGATAAGAATATTGACTTCGATGGTGATCCTTTGCTTAGATTCTCAATGAGGAACCGTAGAAGAAATCTCTAAGCAAAGATTAGATCAATTCGACAAAAGATATGTTCTTGAAAGAACCATCGAATTGACCTAAAAGAGGCTATAAAGAAGAACGATGAAAACCTAGCCTCTAGGGTTGCTCTCAAGTGTTTTAGAAATTGATCAGCCGTAGCTCCCACATTTTTGAGAAACCCTAAACGTCTATTTATAGTTTAGAAACCTTTGGAAAGAGATAAGAATCAAAAACATACCTTATCTGGAAATTTTCAGGACGGCGATCCGGATCGGATTTACTGCGATCCGGATCGTCGTAACGAGATTGACGATTCCAGAAATACCATGGTTCGGGATCCGGATCGCATTGCCCGATCCGGATCGTTCATACAAATCAGAAAACTTAACATTCGGGATCCGGATCGGAAATTGTATGGACCGGATCGAAGTCTTGTATGAAGCAACAACCTTCGGGATCCGGATCGTTGGCTCTGATCCGGATCCTGAACATGTCCGAACACCAGTTTTTGATTATTATGACAATAAAAGTTCATCCAAGTGTTTCTACACTATAAGAAGGTATTCAGATCACCAAAATTATTTAGTTAAACATACCTGATCCTTTTGAATACTTTCTTCTTGAGATTGATGTAACTGATCCACAATTCTTCATCTTCAATCTTCAAGACTCAAGACATTGAGTGTCAACTTGAGCTCTTGTTGAATCTTCTCTAAGTCTTTGATTGCTGATTGACAATTTGATCCCTTTAAGACTCCGACTCAACTCACTGACTTGACTCACGAAATATGCCAACACCAAAATGCCATAACAGGTCGGTGCCGTGCGGGGAACTTCGCCGCGCGGAGTCCTGGGATCGCGTCAGTCGTCCGTTTTCGGTCTGGAGTCGGTGTCGGTGTTTGGATCTCTTAGTCTTAATTGTCTTTACGATGCTCACTTTATTAGTCAGTAGCTAGAGTGTTTGCACCCCGTGGATGCTGGCCCTACTATTGTGGTTAAAGTACACGCTCTGATACCATCTTAATCTATCACGCCCCGGGGGTCCCAACGCGCGGAAGTTTGAGCCACCGAAGCTCCTGGATTAGCGTACTTATTTTATTTTTTTTTAAAATACGTCGCCCCGGCGCGTGCACAGACCCGCCGCATATGCAAATTCGCTCCGCGGACGGGCAGAGTCTCCTTTGCACATGCACGGCGTCCTGAGTACACAATACGTCACGTATAGCTTTAACCACATTAGTCCAAGGCACAAGCGCATACCACATACCACTCATCAACACATACATTAGGAACGAGGCCGATAGTTGTAAAAGATAAATCATCGCAGAGTTTTGAAAGCAGCGTCTACCCGACGTCCATGTTTCTTTTTAAAACAGTTTTCGCAAACAGTTTATGACTAGTACTTAAAATCGGCCAAGAGGGGAGAAAGGGTCCTCACTCATGCAACAGTTGTAATAGAAAAAGGGCAACATCCACGTCAATCCCACGGGGGTATCGCACACCACATCTAGCTAACAAGTTTAATAAAGTAAAAGGAGAATGAGTCAACTGAAAACAAGCTACTCAGAGTCCTCAGAACATCGTGCGCGCGGCCTCACCAACGTCTCAACACTCGCCCCTGGACGAACCTGTCACAAAGTGGGAAGTCAGTGACCGAAAATGACACAATATGCAAAGAGGGCAATAATAACTCAAACGACGATAACCGGAGCAACCCCCTTTGTCTCGGAGTACGGTCGACGCCGTTAATGACCTACCCTGCATCAACAAAACCGGGCACCTCTCCCGACCACCACACCGGGCCCCTACCCCAGTGTCCCCTGCCGAGCCCCTATCTCGGCCGCCGGGCACCGACCCCGGCTTCACCGCTCACACCCCCCACCCGCGGGCGCCCCCATTCCTAACGCCACCGCTGCGTGGGGTACACGGGTCAACGTACCACTTTTCCAAAAAAGCACACCCTTGCGGTGGCCAAACCGCCGGTGTGCGTGTAGCAAAACAAGAGCCTCATAATTATTAAATACTTCACGTGTATATATAAATATATAAATGGGGTTAGTATCATAAACCGCAATTACTTAAGCTCAATTCTTGCCCAAACATGCAAATTGTGTGACTTACACCTTTTTCCCCTACTCCTTGGAAATTTTACCCACCTGAAGGAAAGTCTAGAGGTTGGTTCGTCCCATCCTTCACGCCCGTCGAGCTTAAGACGTCCCGCACTCCTGATGGAACACAGAAAGCTCAGACTAAGTAACCAAAACTAAAAGCCAACTTTAAAATACTGAACAGCGGGAGACCCGACGCGATCCTCGGACTTCGTGCGGCTTCCACCTTTGCACGGCACCGACCCGTGCATCGCACGCACATCCCGCGGACCGTTCTGCGCGATCCCTAGTCCGTCAGCGGCGGTCCCCCGACCGAATGCCGCGGCGTCGCACCGCCCGTAGCACGGCGGCCCCGCGCGGCGACGGCCGCGTGGGTGCCCTACCGCGGCGGCCCCCCCTGCCGTGGGCGGCCCCGCGCGGCGACGGCCGCCCGGGCGCCCCGCCCGCACGCGGCCCCGCGCGGCTGCAATCCGCGCGAGCACCCCGCCCGCGCGCGGCCCCGCGCCGCGCGGGCCCCCGGCCCGCGCGCGGCTACACGCCGCGCGGGCGCCAGCCCGCGCGCGGCCCCGCTCGGCGGTGCGCCGCGCGGGTGTCCCCACCCGCGGGCGGCCCCGCGCGGCTGCACGCCGCGCGGGCGCCAACCCGCGCGCGGGTGTCCCCGCCCGCGCGCGGCCCCGCGCGGCTGCACGCCGCACGGGCGCCAGCCCGCTCGCGGCCCCGCACGGCGGCGTACCGCGCGGGTGTCCCTGCCCGCGGGCGGCCCCGCGCGGCGACGGCCGTGCGGGCACCCCGCCCGCGGGCGGCCCCGCGCGGCTGCACGCCGCGCGGGTGCTCCGCCCGCGCAGCGGCGCGCCGCGCGGGCGCTCCGCCCGCGCCCGCGGGCGGCCCCGTGCGGGTGCGCCGTCCGCGGCGGCAGCGTCCGTCGCCGTCGGCGCCCGGCCCCACCTCGTGGCGGCGGCTCGGCGGCCGACGACCACGCCGTCTTACCTAAGAATAAATAAATAAATAATTAAAATAAAATAATAATATTACCTTGGATCGCGAGGGATGTGTACGGGATCAAGGATTCCGAGCGGGAGCGAAAAAGGTTGGGTTGCCGTTCTTCCTCTCCTTAGATTCGCTCGCTCCCTGGAAACCCTAGCCGCTCGGTTGAGGAGAAGAGGAAATGAGGAAAACCCTAATTCCCCAAGTGGGTATTTATAACTCCCGTACAAAATAAAATTAATAATAACATTAATTATACAAATAATAATAATAATAATATCTGGCGGCTGACCGATGCTTGGAAAAGCGTGCAGATAGATCGTACGGATCCCGAAACGTCAGACGAGGGTCCAAACTTCGAAATTAGATTCTGGTAGCTCCCGGAATCGGAATTCAGATCCGATCGCACCGCCTTTCTTGGCTCCGCGAGCTCTACCCTCTAAAATTCCCGCAGTCCATGATGGACCATTCCAAAAATAATTAAAAATCAAATAAATTAAATTACAATGTTTTGCGTCTTGCTGGATATCCTGTTCGTAAGACGGAAAAACTAAGCGGGTCTTACATCACTCACCACTAAAAACAAGTTTCGTCCTCGAAACTTAACTCCCGTCCGCGGTGAACAGGTCCGGGTAGCATTCCCTCATCTTCGATTCGGGTTCCCAGGTCGCCTCGCGTTCCTCTTGGTTGCTCCACAACACCTTCACATAGGGGATGATCCGATTCCGCAACTTTTTGTCTTCCCGCGCTAGGATTCTCACGGGTACTTCCTCGTAGCTTAGGTCCTCTTTGAGCTCGACAGCGGCGACGTCGAGCACCCGCGATGGGTCAGGGAGGTACTTGCGCAGCATGGACACGTGGAATACGTCGTGCACTTGGTTAAGGTTAGGCGGCAGGGCGAGGCGATAGGCCACCGGTCCGATGTGCTCTAAGATCTCGAAGGGCCCCACATAATGTGGGCTCAACTTGCCCCTCAGCCCGAACCGCTTCACCCCCTTGGACGGCGAGACCCGTAGCATCACGTGTTCCCCCACTAGGAACTCCAAATCGCGGCGCCTCTGGTCCGCGTAGCTCTTCTGTCGGCTTTGGGCGGTCACCAGCCGTTGCCTGATAAGGCGCACCTTTTCTTCGGTCTCTTCCACCAGATCCGGTCCCAAGAACTTTCGCTCTCCCAAATCGTCCCAACAGATCGGAGACCTACAGCGCCTCCCATATAGAGCTTCGTACGGCGCCATTCGGATGCTTGCCTGGTAGCTGTTGTTGTATGCGAACTCCACTAGAGGTAGGTGGCACGACCACCCGTCTCCAAAATCAAGCACGCATGCTCGGAGCATATCCTCGAGCGTCTGAATTACCCGCTCGGACTGCCCGTCCGTCTGAGGGTGAAAGGCTGTGCTGAAGTGTAACTTGGTTCCCAAGGCCCGTTGTAAGCTTTGCCAAAAGTTCGAAACAAGCCTCGTGTCCCTGTCCGAGGTGATTGATGCTGGTACCCCGTGTAGTCTCGCGATCTCGCTGACGTAGACCTGAGCCAGTCGATCGCGTGTCCAGGTCGTGTGGACAGGAAAGAAGTGAGCTGACTTGGTTAACCGATCCACAATGACCCAGATGGCGTCATGTCCTTGTTGCGATCGCGGGAGTCCGGTGACAAAGTCCATGGTTATCTGCTCCCATTTCCATTCCGGCACCGGTAGTGGCTGCAGCTTTCCCGCTGGCCGTTGGTGCTCCGCCTTCACTTGCTGGCAGATCAAACAGTGCACCACGAACTGCGTCACATCTCTTTTCAACTTTGGCCACCAAAAAGTCTGCCTGAGATCTCTGTACATCTTGGTGCCTCCAGGGTGTACCGTACAAGGGGCGCAATGCGCTTCGGTCAGGATTTCCTTCTTCAGGTCTAACAAATCGGGCACGCATATCCGCCCTCGGAACCGGAGTATACCGTCCGTCCCCTTCGAAAAGTCTCCCTCCTGTTCGTGGGAGATTTTAGCTCGTTCCATTTGTAATTGCGGGTCGGTACCCTTGTAATAACCGCGAGTTTATTTTCCTTTTTGGTCCTTCCTTTAATTTTATTGAACCGTTTTCCGACTAAGGGGTACGGGGTGTGATTTATTTTTCCTTCGTTCTGGGCAGACCGTCGGGGGCTCGCGGGTATTTTTGGATAATAAAGCTCGCGAAACGGAGACCGGCGGCGCGATCGGTTTTGTATTCCGACTCCGGAATCTCCCGAAATAAATTCCGGAAGTTTTGTATGGTTCGGGCAACTTCCACATGTACCGAGGCAGACCGGACCCTGGTTCGCCCCAAATCAACCTGTCGCTTTGCTTGAGGTTTGGGTTTGAACCACCCCAGCTCACATTCGCCCAATCTTTTTATTTCCCTAATTGGGTTTAGTCCGACTGTGCCAGATCAACTAATTAATTGGCGTTTGGGAATTAGGTTTTAGGAACCCCCTTTTCTTTTCCTCTTACCTTAACGCGCGATACCCCGAGCACGGACAAGAGCGTTTTTTTTCCCAAACCCTCCTCTTCGCGTGGATCGGCGTGGAGCACCGCGGCGGAACGAGCAAGGAAAGGAAAGACCACCGCCCAACCCTTCCCCGGAACCGGCCACGCAAGAACGGACGATCCCTCATCCCCCAACCATCGTCATCGTAACCGAGGTGTGTGAGCCCGGACGAGCGGGTCGGGACGCGAGGAAAGCCGAGCCTTGATCGCTACAAGTGACAGGTGGGTTGTATTTACTTTGTCCTAGCCTCTAACTCTATCATGTCGGACGGGGTCTATTCTAAGTGTACTGGGGTTAAACAGTGAGGGGTGATAGCGTATGCATGTTAGTGGGTTCTTCATAGTGTTTAGCGTCGGTTTCCGACGGTTGCTCTCTTTTTAATAACTACATGTTGGCGGGCCACCTTCGAGTGCGCGTATTATTACCTTGCTTTTGATTATACACTTTACCGCATTACTCTTGTTATTTATATTATGATGCTGACATGATGGTGGTTATGGTTACTTGGCTCGAGGCTGCAGCACGCGCACCCGCGGTTTGGCCACCGCAAAGGGTGCGCTTTTCCGGAAAAGTGGTCTATGACCCGTGTATACCCACGAGGTGACGTAGTGGGGCCCCTTATTAGTGGTGGGGTTGAGGCGCCGAGGTGCGAGCGGTGCGACCCGTCGGTTTAGTTGTCCGACGTGGTCAGGTTTCTGCAGGTACGGTATGGGCCGTCGGTTTAGTTGTCCGACGTGGCCGGGTATTACAGGATACAGGTGTACAGGTTGCCTTCCTCCCTTGAGAGGGTGGTTGCTCCGGTTGTCTTCACGGTTTGTTTTATTATATTCTCCTGCTCTACTACTTTTACGTCACTGACTTCCCACTTGGTGACAGGGTTCAGACGGGGGGAGACGTAGGCGGTGGTGAGGACGGGACAGGAGCAGCTGGGTCGCCGGGGACCCTGGACTGTATTTCCTTTTCTTTCTTGCATTTCATTTACATTGTAGTTATGTGAGAGGTTCTCGATACCCTCGTGGGGTCGGCGTGGATGTCGGTATGAGTTGTATTTAGTTATCCTCTTATGCGTTACTCTCCCTTTTAAATTTTATTGGCCATTTGAAAATGAAAAAGGCAGAAGAAAAAGAAAAGATTGCGAAAACCGTTTTTAAAATAGAAGTGTCGTGTGGGCACTGGTTTCAAAACCCTGTGGATTTATGGATTTCAAAAAGGGATTTCAAAACTTGGTGTCGGGTGGGCACCGTTTTCAAAACCTTGTGGTTTTATGCTGATTTCGAAACTCGCTTTCAAAACGTAAGCGTCGGGTAGGCGCTCTTTTTAAAACTGTGGATTTATCCTTTCCAAACTGATCGGCCATACGTTTTAAATAAGTTAGAATGCTGGTTGTATGTTAATAATTGTTTTGATTGAAAGGTTGTGTATGTTTGAACATGTACTGAATGCTACGCCGTGCACATACAGGGGAGACTCTGTCCGTTTGCAGAGTGATCCTGTATGTGTGGCGGGTCTGGGCATGCGCCGGGGAAGAGGGGTTCGCTCTTACAAAAAAAAAAAAATTTACACGTCGAATGTCTGACTTTCCTTTGAATCGTTTCCGCTAAAAACAAAACCCCCGGGGCGTGACAGATTAAATGGTATCAGAGAGTTCTTTCAATCACAACAGTTAATGCCGACATCCGTGGGAACACCTCACTTACCTACACATGAATGAAATGGGTAGGGCATAGGACTGTAGAACGTGAGTGACCGAGGGGGGGGGAGGGAAAATGTTGAGTCCTTTCTCTCACTTTATGGTTGTTGTTAGTAGGGTAGCCTAAAGTTGACTGTTGTGATTTGTGACAGACATGGCCCGTACTAGATCATCGGCCGGGGACGCAGAAGCGGACGCGGCGACGTCGACGGCCGCGGAGAACCAGCTCCTGCGGCAGCAATTGCGGGAGATGGCAGGGAATCTGGCCAACCTCACTGAGCACGTGCGTCAGTTGACGCAACAGCAGCAGGCCGCAACGGTGACGGTCACCCCGGTTCCCCCACAGGGGTCGACAGCACCGGCCGCGGCACCACCGACAGCACCACCGCCGGTGGCGGCTACGGGACCGGCGCCGGGGACAACCAGCAGGGTTACTCTGGAGGAGACTGTAGTCACACCTGCCCCTACCGTGGCTGCCGCCGCCGCGACGGAGGGGACGGTTGTGATGACCGAGCGGGATCGGGTGCGGGCCAACCTGAAAGACTTCAAGAAATACGACCCACCCATATTCGAAGGGGACACGACCGATCCGTGGGTCGTCGAGAAATGGGTGGGGTCGATGGAGAAACTGCTCGAAGACCTACTCATGGAGGATGACGAGCGGGTTCCCCTAGCAGTCCACTGCTTGGAGGGGAACGCCCGCTTGTGGTGGAAGACGGTACGCCCCGATCCTGCTAAGGGTACCGCACTTCCGTCCTGGACAACCTTCTGTTACGGAATTTGAGTTGGCGTAGTTTCGTGAAAGTCTCAAGTCTTGAAGATTGAAGGTGAAGAAAGTTGGATCATTTAACTCAATCTCAAGAAAGAAGAATTCAAAAGGATCAGGTATGTTTAACTAAAGAATTTGTGTGATCCGAATACTTCTTGTAGTGTAGAAACACTTGGAAGAATCTTTCATTGCATAAAAATCAAAAACTGGACTTGGGACATGTTCAGGATCCGGATCAGGTTGTTCGATCCGGATCCCGAAGGTGGTTCGTTCATACATCGTCGCAATCCGGATCGTAGTCTCTTGATCCGGATCCCGAACGTTGAGTTTACCATCTACCTTGAACGATCCGGATCTTGCTTCGCAATCCGGATCCCGAACGTTGATGTTTGGTAAACTGTATGAACGATCCGGATCGTAGTCACATGATCCGGATCCCGAACCTTCGTTTTTCTGGAATTGGCTGTTTCGTTATGACGATCCGGATCCTAGTTATCACGATCCGGATCGCCGTCCGTAAAAATCCAGAAATGGTTGGTTTTTGATTCTTATCTCCTTCCTAGGGTTTCTAACCTATAAATACACCCTATGTCTTTCTTTCTAGGGTGAATCCACATAGCCGTCATTTTCTTGTATCATCTTATACGGCTATAGATCCACATATAGAGAAGAAAGGAAATCATTAGAGAATACTCTATGTTTCTTCATCTATATTGATTAGTTTGATTCTAGGTTTTCATACTCACATCTTGAGTTGAATCAAACTAATGAATACTTAGATGGTATTTCCGATCTATCTTTGATCTAAGTATTCGGCGGATCATCACCACCCAAAAAACAACGATTTTCCCCAAAAATCGGCGCGTGGATTCGCGTGTCCTTGTGGATTCAAGGTTCAATCGCTCTCGTGGATTCGGAGCGAGGCACGTTCGTGGATTCGAACGGTGCTATTGGGTGAAGACCGTGGATTCGGTCGGACGTCGTGGATTCGACGTTGGACGCCGTGGATTCGGCGTTGGGCGCAGATCGTGGATTCGAGAAGCGTCGGAGCGAGCGGAGAAGATCCTCTAGGAGCGTATGGAAAAGGTTGAGTCGTAAGTGTGTACGGTAAATCACCTTGTACGTGTTTTAATTCTAGTGGATTTCTGCCGTGTTATCGGTCCCGTGGTTTTTTACTCCGGTGATGGAGTTTTCCACGTAAAAATCTTGCGTGTTATTTTATTTTCCGCATTGGGTTTTATCGCAACGATTTTTGGAGTGTTTATACGTTTACACCTATTCACCCCCCTCTAGGTGTTTCTTCCCCTATTTAGATCCGTATTATATACGACCCAACAAGTGGTATCAGAGAGGGAATAGGGTTGTGAACAATGGTTGAAGGTGGAAACATCAATCGACCCCCTTTCTTTGATGGAACAAATTATGCGTACTGGAAAGTACGGATGAAAGCCTTTTTATCTTCCATCGACGAAAGGGTGTGGCATTCAATTGAATCAGGATGGTCTAATCCAACTGAACTTATCTCTGATGTTCACACCTTAAAACCTAGGTCGAAATGGACCAAGGAAGAGTTTGAGTTATCTTCTTACAATGGCAAGGGAATTAATGCTATTTTTAATGCCTTATCTCAAACTGAATTCTCTCGCGTCTCGGCATGTGAGACTGCGAAAGAAATCTGGGATGTTCTCCAGGTTACACATGAGGGAACTAACCTCGTGAAGATTCAGAAACTGCAGATGCTTACGAGCAAGTTTGACTCCATCTTGATGGCAGAAAATGAATCTTTCACGGACTACTATACACGATTGCAAGACATCGTAAACTCATGTGCTAATCTGGGAGAGAAGATTCCAGAATTTAAGATTGTAAGAAAAATCTTAAGAACTCTTCCTGAACGATTTCGCCCAAAGGTTACTGCCATTGAAACTATTAAACACCCGGACGAAATACGTGTAGAAGAATTAGTTGGTTCATTACAAACTTATGAAATGACTTTTAATACTAACAATTCTTCTGGAAAAGCATCCACTTCTAAGTCTTCAGGTTATGCGTTGAAAACAACTAAGGAAGAAGACGCGGATACATCCTCCTCGGACGATGACGAGAACCTTTCTATGGAGGAATTTGAGAAGCAGCTCGCTCTCTTGACAAGGAAGTTTCGCCGCAACTTCCGAAGGGGTAATTCAAGCAAATCTCCATCCTTCGGAAAGTGGAACAAAGGCAAGGGTACTCCAAGTCACAAGTCAAGAAAGCAGGAGAACTTCTCAAAGGATAAGAAAAGTTCAGAAGGACAACTGCAATGCTTCAAATGTCGAGGCTACGGCCACATTGCAACGGAGTGTCCTAACAAGTATCCGGCAAAGAAGAAGGCGATGCAAGTCGTCACTTGGGATGACAACTCAACGTCAAATGAGTCGTCTTCAAGTGATGAAGAAAAGAGCTCCACCGCATTCCACGCGTCCGTATCTTCACCATTCATGTGCTTTATGGCAAATACATCTGAGTCGTTGTCCAACTCCACTGTTGAAAAGAACGCAACGGACAACGAATCGGATGATTCGGAAGGTGAAGATTTTGCTCTAGCCTACCACAGACTTTTGAGGGATTCAAAGAAAGTGGCTAAGCAAAACAAGAGTTTGAGAGGGAGATTGCATGATCTCGAAGAAGAAGCAAAAAGAGCGACTTCTCTCTCAAACGCTCTTGAAGTGGAAAGAGAAAACCTGATAAAAGAAAATGCTTCCCTTCAAGAGTCCAATGAGCAACTTGAAAAGGAACATACAAATCTGGTGGATAACGCGAATCACTTTTCAAAGCTCTACAACGAGGCTCGACAGGATAACCGGGAAATGACAAAGACCATTTTCCAACTCAAGAATGACTTACAGCGATTCTCTTCAGGAAGGAGTATGTTGGATAGACTTCTTGGTCTAGGTCAATCAAATAGGTTCGGCCTCGGATACACTCAAACTGGAAACAGTCCAAGTTCGAGTGGGACAGTTTTTGTGCCTCAGTCGGTATCTCCTCCTCCGACACCGGAATTCAAGACAAACAACGACAACAAACCTACTTCATCCTCTTTGGGATCGTCAAGATATAAGGTATGTTTTCGTTGTGGTGTTTCAGGGCACATAAGAAGATATTGCAAGACGGGAGTCGAACGCTCATCTCAAGCACCTCTTGCATCAACTACCAAAAAGGCTCCTTTCCGGAAATCAAAGCAAAACTTTTCAAATGAAAAGAGACTTGGTAGTTCACCGCACAAGACGACTTCATCAAGGAGCAACAATCGTTTTAACAAGACGCTTTCACCTAGGCACAAAACTTCACGACCATTACAGACGCATTCCAAAAAGGTTTGGGTGCGCAAAGGTGAAATTTTCCCTTGTCTTGTTTCCAATATTTCCTTGCATGCATATGATAGCTCGTCTTGGTATCTGGATAGCGGGTGTTCCCGTCACATGACCGGTGACAAAAATAGTTTTCAAAATCTTGAGAAAATCTCCGGAGGACACGTTGTTTTCGGAGACGGTCGATCTTCCAAAATTGTTGGAAAAGGGACGGTAGCTATTCCAGATGGCCCGATTTTGAAAAATGTCTTATTTGTTGATGGCCTTAAGACTAACCTCATAAGCATAAGTCAACTTTGCGACAATGGTTTTTCAGTTAACTTTTCATCGGTTGAATGCGTTGTAACTGATAAGGACCATGTCTTCTTTTTAAAAGGGGTTAGATCTGAAAACAATTGTTATGTTGTTCCTAATAAATTTTCTGAAAATTGTAACTTAGCCGCTTTGAATAATGAAACTCTTTGGCATGAAAGGCTAGGTCACTTAAATTTTAAGGAACTTACTAGAATTTCAAACAAGGACGTGGTCAAGGGGATTCCAAAGCTTTTATTTAAACAAAATGTTGTGTGTGGTGGTTGCCAAAAGGGTAAACAGTCTAGGACTGCACACAAAAACTTGAACCACGTTGGTACAAAACGGCCCTTGGAACTTTTGCACATGGACTTAATGGGGCCGACCCGTCAACCATCCTTGGGAGGTAAATGGTACATCTTTTTATTGGTTGATGATTTCTCTCGGTTTTCATGGGTAGCATTTTTGCGAGAGAAAGCTGATACGTTTGACTCTTTTCATGAGATTTGCCATCGTATTATGATTGAAAAGAATGAAAAGATCATTCGTGTTAGAAGTGATAGGGGTGGAGAATTCATAAATTCAAAATTCATTGACTTTTGTACTTCAAATGGCATTAAACATGAATTCTCGGCACCCTATACACCTCAGCAGAATGGTGTTGTTGAGCGCAAAAACAGGGTTGTTCAAGAGATGGCGCGTGTGATGCTTCATAGCCGAAAATTACCGCTACATTTTTGGGCTGAAGCTGTGAACACCGCTGTCTATGTCATTAACAGAGTGTATTTGCGCCCAGGAACCTTGAATACACCATATGAGCTGTGGTTTAGTAGAAAACCGGATATCAAGTACTTTCGTATCTTCGGGAGTCGATGTTACATCTTACGTGACCGTGAAAATCTTGGAAAGTTCGACTCTCGAAGTGATGAAGGGATCTTTTTGGGTTATTCTACGAATAGCAGACCATATCGAGTATTTAACATTGAATCTAAGACGATTGTAGAATCTATAAATGTTAAAGTAGATGAAGCTTCTCATTTTGAATCTGAAAAATCTACCCTCGATATCTCTCTAGATGATGATTCTCCTGCTAGTGCATCTTCTCATAATAATACTTCCAATATTAATGATGCTTCTAATGGTTCTTCTAGTTTATCTGATATGCAGGAATCATCTCGTGTACCTCCGAGTACTCCGTTTCAACAAACGCTACGAATCTCCAAGGATCATCCGGAATCGAACATCATTGGAGATCCACAAGAAGGAGTTAGAACTCGAAGGCAGTTGGTTTGCGGATTTGCTTGCTACGTATCTTTAATCGAACCAAAGACAATAGATGAAGCTCTTCAGGATGACTACTGGATTAAAGCAATGCAGGAAGAGCTCCATCAATTTGAGCGAAACAAAGTCTGGGAATTAACGAAGCCTCCAAAGCAACATAATGTGATAGGTACCAAATGGATCTTCAAGAACAAGAAAGATGAAGATGGTACTATCATCAGGAACAAGGCACGACTAGTTGCTCAAGGCTACTCTCAAGTAGAAGGTATAGACTTTGACGAAACTTTCGCCCCTGTAGCTAGACTCGAGTCCATTCGTATATTGTTTGCTATTGCTTGTCATTTTAAAATCAAATTATTTCAAATGGACGTCAAGAGCGCATTTCTAAATGGGTTTTTAAATGAGGAAGTTTATGTAGCTCAACCGAAAGGTTTTGTAGATCATAAACAACCTAACCATGTTTTTCGTTTGAAAAAGGCTCTTTACGGTCTGAAACAAGCACCGCGAGCATGGTACGAAAGGTTAACAAAGCACCTTTTGGAGAAGGGCTATACTCGAGGGGGAGCTGACAGGACTCTCTTTGTGAAGCATTATCAAAATAATTTCATTGTAGCACAAATCTATGTCGATGACATTGTATTTGGTGCAACAAAAGATAATGATGCTTGTAAATTCGCGGAGACCATGGAAAGCGAATTTGAGATGTCCATGATGGGCGAATTGTCTTATTTCCTTGGATTGCAAATTAAACAAAATGATGAAGGTATTCACTTGAGTCAATCCAAGTATGCACTGGAGTTGGTCAAAAAGTTTGATCTAGAAAATTGTAAAGTTTTTCCAACTCCAATGGGAACTAGCCACAAGGGACTTGGAAGTGAATCACATAGTGAGGATGTAGACGAGAAACTGTATAGAAGTATGATTGGAAGTCTACTTTACCTCACGGCTAGTCGCCCGGATATATCCTTTAGTGTTGGGATTTGCGCGAGATATCAATCAGCACCAAAGGAGGTTCACCTGAAAGCGGTGAAACGGATCATCCGGTACATCAAAGGATCAATTAACTTCGGAATTTGGTATCCTATGGGAACAAGTCTGGACATTGTTGGATACTCAGATGCCGATTGGGCAGGATCAGTGGATGATCGGAAAAGCACGAGTGGTGCATGCTTCTATCTTGGCCATTGCCTTGTTGCATGGCACAGTAAAAAACAGAATTGCATAGCACTCTCGACTGCCGAAGCGGAATACATCTCAGTTGGAAGTTGCTCAACTCAACTCATTTGGATGAAAAGCGTATTGAGTGACTTCCGCATTTCAGCATCTTCGGTAACAATTCTTTGTGACAACACAAGTGCAATTAACATTTCTAAAAACCCTGTGTTGCACTCTAGAACAAAACATATTGAACTTAGATATCATTTTCTTAGAGAGCTAGTTGAATCAAATACTCTTCAACTTTCATATATTTCAACTGAAGATCAATTAGCTGACTTTCTAACAAAACCTTTGGATCAAAAACGTTTTATTCATTTACGAAAAGCAATTGGTATGCTTTCTTTGAAATAAACTTCTTTTTGAAACCTTTGCTTAAAATAGGTTTTGTATTTGTTTTGTTCTATTCTTTATCTATGTTTGTACATAGGATAGTAATTGAGCATAGATCTTAATTGACTTTAATTGCATCTGTTCACACATTTAGAAATTTATTATGCTTTTGCCATCATAATATTTCACTGTTGCAATGATCATTTATGTTAATTAAATCATCTTCTAAAGTGATCAAAGTCAATTTCTCTCTCAATGATCTCTTGGTATAGTCATTATCTTATTTGACTGTTTAGTCGAGTATGAAATCGAGATCAATTTTTGGTTGAATACTTTATATCTTAAATAATTGATAGCCAATTGAGGGGGAGTCAAAGATAATGTAAAATGCTCAAAAGATGTGGAAAGAGTTACATCCCAATGAGGAGTGTGAAAACTACCACCACATGGAGGAAAGAGCTACCACCTCGGTCGTCCGAGTATTGTGTGCAGCTACCACATGTATACCAAGCATGGTTGTTCAAATTTTTGATTAAGTAAAATGCATATTGAAATACTTGACTCTGTCAAATTTCAAGGTTGGTATAAGGTGGGATTTTAAAGAAAGATGCTCAAAGAGCCACTCTCTTCAACAGATTGTCTAGAAATATTATCTACTATATTTGGGATTTCAAACATCTATTGATCTTTGTATTTCATTTTCTTTACCAAATTGATTATTTGATAAAGGCATTACTCATAAGATCAAGTTAGATGTGATTGAAGGTGTTCAACTTTAAGGGATTTAATTTTTGTAAATTTTCGTTTCATTTTTGGATATTATTGATAGATTTGGCATAATCTAATTCTTGTTGTATGAAACGATGATTTTTGTTTAAAGTTGATACACATTTGTGCTTACAATCTTTTTCTGGATTTTCCTGAATTTCTCTGAAATTTTCTTAAGAAAAAGTTGGGGCCGATCCGGATCGGGCAAGGTGATCCGGATCCCGAACGCAGGTTTTCTCCTGCGGGCTGACGATCCGGATTGGACCTGCCGATCCAGATCCCGAACGCAGTTTTCTCACTGCGGGTAGCCGATCCGGATCGCAAGCTCGGGAGGATCCGGATCGCGGCTAGGTTTTTATAAAGAACAAAAGGGTTTTGATTTCTTTTACTCCAATCTTTTGTTCAAAAGTTTCCAGAGCGCTTCTCTCTAGATTTCATCCTCCTTGGAAGCTTTCAAACTCAAAGTTCTTCAATTCCAAGTAAGTTTTATTGATCAAAATCTCGGTTTTTCACCGTTTTTCTCTTTTCCTCCTCAAACGCACGATTTTCTTGGATCAACTTTGTTTGTGGATGGTTTTTGATCAAATTTCTTTTGAAATAAGAACTCTGGGTAGATTAGTTTTGATTATATGCAAGGTTTTCTCCTGATTAACGGATTTTTAGGCTTCGATTTCTAAAATTTCGGTTTTAGGGCATATAATAAGGATTTTCGAAATTCATGCAATTGATCTACTTTTAAAAGTCCTTTTGCAAAACTAATTTGATTCTTGGCTTCTCTACATGATTATGATTGTTTGGGTACAGTTTTTCAAATTTTTGAAAATTAACAATTTTTGTGTTCTTGAGTTGGTCTTCACAGGATTTAAATCTTCTCAAAGCATTTGGATCAATGGGATTCTCATGGATCATTCTTTTGTTGGTCACAATAGTGCACACTCGGGCCACAAACAAATTAAAGAGAGCTAAGAAAACACAACAAAAAGGTGAATTTGTCGAGGTCAGTGATACAGAGGTGGATTGTCACGAGATAGATTGGACTGCATTGACAGATGATGATGAATCATTGCCTGAACAAAAGGCGTCCGATGCTTCGAAAGGAAAAGCACCCATGGACAAAGGAAAAGCGCCTATGACTAAACCAACCATCTCTGTGAAAAGGAAACGAGTAACTAGACGTTTTGGACTACGACGAGACGCTGATTTTAACACACCGATTGTTCCTGACTCCCCGCCTCGCGTGGAAGGAGTGTTCGTCAGCATGGATCGCGTTCGAGCGTTTGAACGTCGTGAATGCATCGGTGAACGTCATGTCAACATTGAAGATCTCCGAAATCACTCACCTGAGTTTGGAACCTTGATTGAGCAAGCTAATCTCATCCAAGTCTGCCGATTCCCCGAACTACTTGGGTATTGTTTGTATCGTGTAAGGACTTTTTACACGAATGCCACACATCTTCAAGAAGGAGAACATGGATCAATGCATTTCTATACAATTATCCAAGGGATGAAACTTAAAATCACTCCGCAGCTAATTGGCGAAGTTCTTGGAATGGAATCTAACACATCGGGGGTCAACTTTTTGAAAGGAAAAAGTTTGACGAATGCCTTGTGGCAAACAGTGATAGATAAGATTTGTTTGGAAGGAACGAATTCAGCTAATGGTAAAAGTGTAAAATCCAAACATCTTCGACTGGAGTACCGATTTCTAAATTTCATCACGTGTTACAACATTCTACCTAACATGTAGACTAAGGTCGTGAGATGGGAGAGACTGCTGTTCCTATATCTCTTAGGTCATCCCTTTGAGGCTGTAGGATTGAACATGAATATCCCCTACATAATTTGGAATAGAATGTCAAGATATATTGTACATCCTCATCCTTCTGAGCGACTTCCGTTTCCATTAATCATCATGAGGATCTTACAAAAGTTTGACATTGATATAAGCTCGACATCTTATCAACACTGTTGGGGGATGATAGATGAGTCAACGATTGTGAAGTCACTTCACAAACTACCACATGTTACTCCGACACATTCCACTGGAAAGAAACCTTGTGTCGGCACCTCGGCCTCACCGTCTCAACAAGCATCAGAACAAAGGCGAATGTCTGAAGAACTCGAGATCATAACGGCATCCCAAATTACATTGACCAAGAAAGTAAATTCAATGAGGAAATTGATCAAGGACATGTTCACTAAGATGGGATATAGTGCGTCTGAGGACTCAGACTCGGATGACTAATTTGTGCTTTAACAATTTTTGTGCAAATTTGTGCAGGATTTTATCTTTTTAGACTTTAGTTCAGCTTTTAGGACTTACTTTTAGTTCTAGTTCTTATTTTTCGGAACAATTTTTGAAATCTTTAACTCTCCTTAAATTTTTGTGTTTTTGGCTGATTTTGTGACAAAAAGGGGGAGAGAGTTTATAGAGAACTTGAACAATGCTTGAACAATGATTGATTGAACAATGATGATGATGTGCATGGACATCAAGGTAAGGGAACAATGATGATGATGTGCATGGACATCAAGGTAAGGGAACTTGAAAATCTTGATGATGAAGATTTTGTATACATCAAGGTAAGTATGATCTCAACTTCAACTTGAGGTTTTTCAGCTATATGAATGCATGCCTCGACTAACTATTTGGGCATGTAATATAACTAACTAGTTGATGTTCACTAATAAGTTTGTGACACTTGGTTTTTGATTGCATAGAAGATATGTTGGTTCTTAACTCTGATCAATTACATATCTATATATATATATAAGTTTGTCACAAACATGTTCATGACATTTGGTTTTTACGTGCAAAGAAGATATGTTGGTGTTTCTTTAACTATGATCAGTTTACATATCTGAATATAAATGTCATGGTAAGTATAAATGAGTTTAAACTTCATCTCTGTTTGTGTTTTTTGAATGATACAAAATTCTTGAGGTATCTAACGATTTCTTTTGTCAAGAATGATTTCTTTTTGCAGAGAGTACAGATGTCTAAGTCTAGAGTCTGTTTTAGGGTTTTAACTCATGTATTGTATTTTGGATCTCCATTGTAAATTTTTGTTGTATGGTGATAGCAACAAAAATATCTTTTTGAATTTTCTTTAGTGGATCTATGTTTTGTCACGAAACCGCCAAAGGGGGAGATTGTTACGGAATTTGAGTTGGCGTAGTTTCGTGAAAGTCTCAAGTCTTGAAGATTGAAGGTGAAGAAAGTTGGATCATTTAACTCAATCTCAAGAAAGAAGAATTCAAAAGGATCAGGTATGTTTAACTAAAGAATTTGTGTGATCCGAATACTTCTTGTAGTGTAGAAACACTTGGAAGAATCTTTCATTGCATAAAAATCAAAAACTGGACTTGGGACATGTTCAGGATCCGGATCAGGTTGTTCGATCTGGATCCCGAAGGTGGTTCGTTCATACATCGTCGCAATCCGGATCGTAGTCTCTTGATCCGGATCCCGAACGTTGAGTTTACCATCTACCTTGAACGATCCGGATCTTGCTTCGCAATCCGGATCCCGAACGTTGATGTTTGGTAAACTGTATGAACGATCCGGATCGTAGTCACATGATCCGGATCCCGAACCTTCATTTTTCTGGAATTGGCTGTTTCGTTATGACGATCCGGATCCTAGTTATCACGATCCGGATCGCCGTCCGTAAAAATCCAGAAATGGTTGGTTTTTGATTCTTATCTCCTTCCTAGGGTTTCTAACCTATAAATACACCCTATGTCTTTCTTTCTAGGGTGAATCCACATAGCCGTCATTTTCTTGTATCATCTTATACGGCTATAGATCCACATATAGAGAAGAAAGGAAATCATTAGAGAATACTCTATGTTTCTTCATCTATATTGATTAGTTTGATTCTAGGTTTTCATACTCACATCTTGAGTTGAATCAAACTAATGAATACTTAGATGGTATTTCCGATCTATCTTTGATCTAAGTATTCGGCGGATCATCACCACCCAAAAAACAACGATTTTCCCCAAAAATCGGCGCGTGGATTCGCGTGTCCTTGTGGATTCAAGGTTCAATCGCTCTCGTGGATTCGGAGCGAGGCACGTTCGTGGATTCGAACGGTGCTATTGGGTGAAGACCGTGGATTCGGTCGGACGTCGTGGATTCGACGTTGGACGCCGTGGATTCGGCGTTGGGCGCAGATCGTGGATTCGAGAAGCGTCGGAGCGAGCGGAGAAGATCCTCTAGGAGCGTATGGAAAAGGTTGAGTCGTAAGTGTGTACGGTAAATCACCTTGTACGTGTTTTAATTCTAGTGGATTTCTGCCGTGTTATCGGTCCCGTGGTTTTTTACTCCGGTGATGGAGTTTTCCACGTAAAAATCTTGCGTGTTATTTTATTTTCCGCATTGGGTTTTATCGCAACGATTTTTGGAGTGTTTATACGTTTACACCTATTCACCCCCCTCTAGGTGTTTCTTCCCCTATTTAGATCCGTATTATATACGACCCAACACCTTCAAGCAGGAGCTGTTCGGGGCTTTCTTCACCAACAGTGTCAAGAAGAAGCTGGAGGATGACTTGAACCACATCCAGCAGGGGAACCGGACGGTCATGGAGTATCAGCGGGAGTTCGTCCGACTAGCAAACTGCGTCCCGTTCGTCATAAGGGACGAGGCTCACAAGGCGCAACTTTTTGTGGATGGCCTGCGGAGCAATATCTTCGAGGTGGTGCAAGCAGCTGAACTGCACACCTTCCAGAAAGTGGTCGACAGAGCCACTACGGTGGAGCGTGGCTTTGCGGTCACCCGCGCCAGAAGAGAGAACTCGACGCGACTGGAGGATCGGAAGCGGCAACACCAGAACTCGGGGGGAGGCTCTTGGAGTGGGGGCGGGGCCCCCAAACGGTGGAGACCACAGGCGGGGTCCCGGAGCGCGCCAGCTGGAGGGCAGAGGCCGGGGAATAGGCCTTGTGTCATATGCGGGGGAGGGCACATTCCGGGAGAGTGCCCCCAAAGAGGCGACCACTGCTTCAGATGCGGCAAACGGGGGCACTTCCGCCGCAACTGCCCCTTAGGCGGGGGATCTGCGTCCTCTGCAGCTTCCACGCCCGCGCCACAGCTCTCTGGGCGGGGGAAGGCTCCTATGACGTCGACGTCTAGACCCCCTGCACCACGGCACGAGGAGGACAGGCGGCCACAACCAGGCGGGAGAGTCTTCTCAATGACCCGCCAAGAGGCAGATCCGCCGGAGGACGCACTTGCAGGTACTACTTCCGTTTCAAATTCCCGTGCTAGAACTCTTTTCGACACCGGAGCAACACACTCTTTTATTTCCCGTGACTTCGTGTTTTTGTATGGTCTCGGGGAGACACCCCTCCAATTTTCCTTGACGGTGCAAACGGCGGGAGGGACCTTGGAGGCGGTCAGCGTTGTGACCGCCTGCCCAATTAAGCTAGGGCGGCTGGCATGCCCTTGGGATCTGGTGGTAATCCCCCTGAAGGAGTACGACGTGGTGCTGGGCATGAACTGGCTCACGAGGTACCAGGCACTCATCGACTGCGACAAGCGACAGCTGCGTTTACAAGAACCGGGTTTCCCTGACCATGTGTACATAATGGGCAAGAGCATCTCCTTCCCGGCGATTATCTCAGCGGCACGGGCCAGAAGACTGGTGGAGGGTGGTTGCGTGGCCTACTTAGCATCGGTGGATTTGGCTACCCGACCCCCGACGACGCTCGCCGATATCCCAGTGGTGAGGGACTTCCCCGATGTTTTTCCCACGGAATTGCCTGGGATGCCCCCTGAACGGGAGGTGGGGTTCCCTATCGAACTACTACCGGGCACGCAGCCTATTTCGAAGGCACCTTACCGAATGGCCTTCGCAGAGCTAAAGGAGCTTAAAGCACAACTGGAAGACCTCTTGGATAAAGGGTTCATAAGACCGAGTGTGTCACCCTGGGGCGCACCGGTACTCTTTGTGCGGAAGAAAGACGGAAGTCTACGTCTCTGCATTGATTACAGAGGAATAAACAAAGTCACAGTGAAAAATAAGTACCCCCTGCCCAGAATAGATGACCTCTTCGACCAGCTGAGAGGGGCGACGGTCTTCTCCAAAATCGATCTGCAATCGGGCTACCACCAACTCCGGGTTCGGGACAAGGACATCCCGAAGACTGCTTTCCGGACCCGGTATGGCCACTACGAGTTCACGGTCATGCCTTTCGGGCTCACAAACGCCCCCGCAGTCTTCATGGATATGATGAACCGGATCTTCAGACCCTTCCTGGATCGGTTCGTGGTGGTTTTCATCGACGACATCCTGGTTTATTCCACTACCGACGAGGAGCACGAGGACCACTTGCAAACGATCCTTCAAACTCTCAGAGAACAGGAGCTGTTCGCTAAACTCAAGAAGTGTGAGTTCTGGCTACGCGAGGTCGACTTCCTAGGACATGTGATCTCGGCACGGGGAATCGCCGTGGATCCGAAGAAGGTGGAATCCGTGGTCGACTGGCAACCGCCGACGACGGTGACAGAGGTCCGCAGTTTCCTAGGATTGGCAGGATATTACAGGCGTTTCGTAGAGGGTTTCGCGAAGATTGCTACCCCCTTAAATCGGTTAACCAGAAAGGGGGAGAAGTTCATATGGACGGCCAAATGCCAGGAGAGTTTTGAGGAACTCAAGAGGAGGTTAACCAGGGCACCAATTCTTGTGCTACCGACACCCGGAGAGGATTACGAGGTGTACTGCGACGCATCGAGGATCGGCCTGGGCGGTGTTCTGATGCAACAGGGGAAAGTGATTGCCTACGCGTCCAGGCAACTGAAGGACTACGAAAAGAACTACCCGATACATGACTTGGAGCTGGCCGTAGTAGTCTTCATTTTAAAACTATGGAGGCACTATCTCTTTGGAGCCCACTGTAACGTCTTCTCGGATCATCAAAGTCTTAAGTACATCTTTACCCAAAAAGAATTAAACTTGCGGCAGAGGCGGTGGCTGGAGTTGTTGAAGGATTACGACTTGACGATTCAATACCATCCCGGAAAGGCCAACGTGGTGGCGGACGCCTTGAGCAGGAAAGGGCGCCAAGAAGGGGCGTCAAGGAGCGCAATAACGGAGCAGAACCACTTGATAGCGGAGTTCGCACGAATGCAGTTGGAGGTGGTACCGACAGGCACGGTTATGCAACTCCTAACCTTGGTGGTCAAGCCGACGTTACTTGAGAAGATCCGGGAGGGACAGCAGACCGACCCGCACTTACAGCGTGTACGAGACAAATTTTCCCTGGACCAAGAGAGCGACTTTGCAGTGGAAGACGACGGCACCCTACGGTTCCGCAGGCGGATCTGCGTGCCGGATTCGTCGGAGTTGAAGGAGGAAATTTTGACAGAGGCACACCGGGCCCCTTATGCGGCACATCCAGGGGGCACGAAGATGTACCGGGACCTCAAACAGATCTACTGGTGGCCCAAAATGAAGGGGGACGTCACCCGACACGTAGCTCATTGCCTAGTGTGCCAACAAGTAAAGGCCGAGCATCAGCGACCAGCAGGGAAGCTACAGCCTCTACCGGTGCCAGAGTGGAAGTGGGATCAGATCACCATGGACTTTGTCACGGGTTTCCCACGCTCACAACAGGGCTACGACGCAATTTGGGTCGTAGTCGACCGGTTAACCAAGTCAGCACACTTTCTGCCAATCCATACGACCTGGACCCGAGAACGGTTAGCCCAAGCTTATATCAGCGAGATCGTGAGATTACATGGAGTGCCGGCATCGATCACCTCGGACAGAGACACGCGCTTTGTCTCGAAGTTTTGGCAGAGCCTTCAGCGGGCCATGGGGATAAAACTACAGTTCAGCACAGCCTTCCACCCCCAGACAGACGGACAGTCGGAGCGTGTGATACAAACCCTCGAAGACCTGCTTCGCGCCTGTGTACTAGACTGGGGGATCGGGTGGTCACGCTACCTACCTCTCGTGGAATTCGCCTACAACAACAGCTACCAGGCCAGCATCCAGATGGCGCCCTACGAGGCCTTGTATGGAAGGCGCTGCCGATCCCCGATTAGTTGGGACGATTTGGGAGAACGGAAATTCTTGGGACCCGATTTAGTGGAGGAGACGGAAGAGAAGGTACGCCTTATCCGACAGCGCCTGCTGACCGCCCAAAGTCGCCAGAAGAGCTACGCGGACCAAAGGCACCGCGACCTGGAATTCCAAGTGGGAGAGCATGTTTTCTTGCGGGTCTCGCCGTCCAGAGGAGTTAAGCGGTTCGGGCTGAGGGGCAAGCTGAGCCCACGGTTCGTGGGGCCGTTCGAGATCTTGGAGCGAATCGGCCCGGTTGCTTACCGCCTTGCCCTACCACCAAACCTCGACCGGGTCCACGACGTCTTCCACGTCTCGATGCTCCGGAAGTACCTCTCCGACCCCTCACACATCCTGGATGCTTCTACACTCGAACTTAAGGAGGACCTAAGCTTCGAAGAAACCCCTGTGAGGATCCTGGCAAGGGAGACCAAATCGCTGCGAAATCGAGCTATCCCCTACGTGAAGGTACTCTGGAGCAACCACGAGGAGCGAGAAGCAACTTGGGAGCTGGAATCAAGAATGAGGGAGTACTACCCCGACCTTTTCACCACCACTCGGGTTTGAGTTTCGAGGACGAAACTCGTTTTTAGAGGTGAGTGGTGTAATAACCGCGAGTTTATTTTCCTTTTTGGTCCTTCCTTTAATTTTATTGAACCGTTTTCCGACTAAGGGGTACGGGGTGTGATTTATTTTTCCTTCGTTCTGGGCAGACCGTCGGGGGCTCGCGGGTATTTTTGGATAATAAAGCTCGCGAAACGGAGACCGGCGGCGCGATCGGTTTTGGATTCCGACTCCGAAATCTCCCGAAATAAATTCCGGAAGTTTTGTACGGTTCGGGCGACTTCCACATGTACCGAGGCAGACCGGACCCTGGTTCGCCCCAAATCAACCTGTCGCTTTGCTTGAGGTTTGGGTTTGAACCACCCCAGCTCACATTCGCCCAATCTTTTTATTTCCCTAATTGGGTTTAGTCCGACTGTGCCAGATCAACTAATTAATTGGCGTTTGGGAATTAGGTTTTAGGAACCCCCTTTTCTTTTCCTCTTACCTTAACGCGCGATACCCCGAGCACGGACAAGAGCGTTTTTTTTCCCAAACCCTCCTCTTCGCGTGGATCGGCGTGGAGCACCGCGGCGGAACGAGCAAGGAAAGGAAAGACCACCGCCCAACCCTTCCCCGAAACCGGCCACGCAAGAACGGACGATCCCTCATCCCCCAACCATCGTCATCGTAACCGAGGTGTGTGAGCCCGGACGAGCGGGTCGGGACGCGAGGAAAGCCGAGCCTTGATCGCTACAAGTGACAGGTGGGTTGTATTTAATTTGTCCTAGCCTCTAACTCTATCATGTCGGACGGGGTCTATTCTAAGTGTACTGGGGTTAAACAGTGAGGGGTGATAGCGTATGCATGTTAGTGGGTTCTTCATAGTGTTTAGCGTCGGTTTCCGACGGTTGCTCTCTTTTTAATAACTACATGTTGGCGGGCCACCTTCGAGTGCGCGTATTATTACCTTGCTTTTGATTATACCCTTTACCGCATTACTCTTGTTATTTATATTATGATGCTGACATGATGGTGGTTATGGTTACTTGGCTCGAGGCTGCAGCACGCGCACCCGCGGTTTGGCCACCGCAAAGGGTGCGCTTTTCCGGAAAAGTGGTCTATGACCCGTGTATACCCACGAGGTGACGTAGTGGGGCCCCTTATTAGTGGTGGGGTTGAGGCGCCGAGGTGCGAGCGGTGCGACCCGTCGGTTTAGTTGTCCGACGTGGTCAGGTTTCTGCAGGTACGGTATGGGCCGTCGGTTTAGTTGTCCGACGTGGCCGGGTATTACAGGATACAGGTGTACAGGTTGCCTTCCTCCCTTGAGAGGGTGGTTGCTCCGGTTGTCTTCACAGTTTGTTTTATTATATTCTCCTGCTCTGCTACTTTTACGTCACTGACTTCCCACTTGGTGACAGGGTTCAGACGGGGGGAGACGTAGGCGGTGGTGAGGACGGGACAGGAGCAGCTGGGTCGCCGGGGACCCTGGACTGTATTTCCTTTTCTTTCTTGCATTTCATTTACATTGTAGTTATGTGAGAGGTTCTCGATACCCTCGTGGGGTCGGCGTGGATGTCGGTATGAGTTGTATTTAGTTATCCTCTTATGCGTTACTCTCCCTTTTAAATTTTATTGGCCATTTGAAAATGAAAAGGGCAGAAGAAAAAGAAAAGATTGCGAAAACCGTTTTTAAAATAGAAGTGTCGTGTGGGCACTGGTTTTCAAAACCCTGTGGATTTATGGATTTCAAAAAGGGATTTCAAAACTTGGTGTCGGGTGGGCACCGTTTTCAAAACCTTGTGGTTTTATGCTGATTTCGAAACTCGCTTTCAAACGTAAGCGCCGGGTAGGCGCTCTTTTTAAAACTGTGGATTTATCCTTTCAAAACTAATCGGCCATACGTTTTAAATAAGTTAGAATGCTGGTTGTATGTTAATAATTGTTTTGATTGAAAGGTTGTGTATGTTTGAACATGTACTGAATGCTACGCCGTGCACATACAGGGGAGACTCTGTCCGTTTGCAGAGTGATCCTGTATGTGTGGCGGGTCTGGGCATGCGCCGGGGAAGAGGGGTTCGCTCTTACAAAAAAAAAAAAATTTACACGTCGAATGTCTGACTTTCCTTTGAATCGTTTCCGCTAAAAACAAAACCCCCGGGGCGTGACAACCCTGTCTTTCTTGGATCCTTTCGATCAATGTGGGCGCGACCACCAAGGACATTAGCTGCTCGACCGTCCCTGCTGGTACTACTTCCAATCGTAATCGCGAGAATTCCGCGATCAGGTCTTCTTGTTGCGTAATCCCTCTTGCCGACGTTCCTTCCGCCCGTCCTTTTCTGCTTAAGGCATCCGCCACCACGTTTGCCTTTCCCGGATGGTACTGGATTGTAAGGTCGTAATCCTTCAGCAACTCCAACCACCGTCTCTGCCGTAGGTTTAATTCCTTCTGAGTGAAGAGATACTTGAGACTTTGGTGATCCGAGAATACGTTGCAGTGGACGCCAAAGAGGTAGTGCCTCCAGAGCTTCAAAACAAAGATGACCGCGGCAAGCTCCAGGTCGTGTATTGGGTAGTTCCGTTCGTATTCCTTGAGCTGCCGGGAGGCATAGGCTATCACCTTCCCTTGCTGCATCAGCACGCCTCCCAGTCCCACTCGTGACGCGTCGCAGTAAACTTCGTAGTCCTCTCCGGGTGTTAGCAGCGCCAGTACTGGTGTCCTCGTCAGCATTCTCTTGAGCTCCTCGAAGCTTTCTTGTCATTGGGCTGTCCATACGAATTTTTCTCCCTTACGGGTCAGACGGTTCAGGGGAGTCGCAATCTTCGAGAAACCTTCTACAAAGCGTCTGTAGTAACCTGCCAGACCTAGGAAACTACGGACCTCCGTTACCGAGGTCGGCTGGGGCCAGTCAGTTATCGACTCCACCTTCTTTGGGTCCACCGCGAGCCCTGCAGCTGAGATGATATGCCCCAGAAATCCCACTTCGCGCAGCCAGAACTCGCATTTCTTGAGTTTGGCGAATAACTTCTGTTCCCTGAGCGTCTGTAGGACGATTCGCAGATGTTCCTCGTGCTCCCCATCCGTGGGCGAATAAATTAAGATGTCGTCGATGAAAACCACTACAAACCGATCCAGGAAGGGCCGGAAGATCCGGTTCATCATATCCATAAACACCGCTGGGGCGTTGGTGAGCCCGAACGGCATTACCGTGAACTCGTAGTGGCCATAGCAGGTCCGAAAGGCCGTCTTCGGGATGTCCTCGTCGCGCACCCTGAGCTGGTGGTAGCCTGACTGCAAATCAATCTTAGAGAAGACTGTCGCTCCCCTCAGCTGGTCGAAGAGGTCATCTATCCTTGGTAAATGGTACTTATTCTTCACGGTGACCTTATTAATCTCCCAGTAGTCGATGCACAGTCGCAAGCTTTCGTCCTTCTTACGCATGAAGAGTACCGGCGCTATGGTGGCCCTAAATCCCATGCAGTTTTCCCTAGTGAATCCACGATTTAGAACACCTATTATTGGTGTATCAGGCCCATAGTGCATCAAGGTGATGCCACAGATGGACCCTGTGAGATATCTTTGACTGTGTTGGCCTTCGGCTGTGTTTGCCGAAATTTTTAAAGGGGTTTTTGGCCAAACAGAGGTTGGAATTGGATTCAGCACGAAAAAAACACTTGAAAACAGCTATTTGCTTGTTAAATTTGGAGTCCGGATGACCAAAAATGGGCTACCGGAAGTTTTGGGTGAAAACTGGTGCATAGGGGGGTGACCGTGGACCGGCGGGAGCCACGTGGCGGCCTGTCATTGGCCGGCTCACGCCGCTCGGTCCACGGGGTTAGCGCGCTGGTGCATAGACCGCGGGGCGGGCCACGTGGCGCGTCCGGACTGGCGGGTGCACGCAGCGCGGCTCAGGGAGGAATGGCGCTGCATGGTGGACCGGGAGCACGACACGTGGCGGCGCGGCATTGGCGGGCTCACGTGGTCGCGGTCCACGGCGCCAGCGGCAGTGCACGGGGCAGCGCTGCGGCCGACGCGTGGCGCCCCGCACTCGAGTGCACCACGCGTCGCTCCGCCAGCGTTCCGCCCCACTTACCCCACCGCCCGCGGGGGAGGCGACGTGGCGCGCGGAGAGGGCCCCCGCACGGCTGTCTCCTGTTTTGCGGTGACGTGGCCGCACCAGAAACTTTCGGGCGGTCGGACGGTGGCGCGTCCGACCCATTCTGGCGGATTCGGGCGCCAGAAAAGAGGGCCCGAATCCGCCAGGCCCATTTGAGGGATGTGGGCCTATAAATAGGGCCCTTAGGTGTTTCTTTTTAGGTTTTTTTGGACTTCTTCTCCTGGTAGGCCCTTAAGGAGACTTCATCCTTTTTCAGTCCAGCATACTTCAGAAGATTTTGGGGATTTTTGGAGTTCATCTGCTCGACTTCATCTGCGACGCGGCGCACAGTGACGCTTCTACTTCGACGACCCGTTTCGTCGCGTTTTAGTACGCGGACTCCCTCGACTCACCCCGATCTCCGTTTTTAGCGATTTTCACGCCGTCGGACTCACGACTGGTAGGACTCCAACTTTGATGTTCAGAGTTTTCTCGTTATCCTTGCGAATTTTGGAGGTTTTTGAGCTTTCTTTTGCCCCTTTTTCTCCACGGATTTTTGGACAGCACTGCAGTGTTTCAGCTGTAACTTTGCGCACAGACATCGGATCGAGGTGATTCAAAAGACGATTTTCATCTACTTCTCGCGAGGAATCTCCTGGATTTTTCTCAGAATTTTCTGAGTTTTCTTCGAAGGTGAGAATCCTTCTTCTTCCCGAGTTCTTATCTGTGGAATCTGGTACAGTTTGGTATGGGGTGTTTCTCTTGCCGATTTTATATCTCAGCGTAGGAAACTCGGAATTGGACATGCAGGTATTTGTTTCGAAGCTATCGACGCGTAGATCACAGGGATATTTTATTTGGATTTTTCCGAGCACTTTCAGTAGGGTGGATTATTCACATCTTTACAGCTGAACTTTTAGGAGGATATTTCTCGGCAGATTTTGGGATTTTATGTGTAACTGGAACTTTGTGTTGTACCCAGGAAGGATTGTGGACAGTTCTGGACCCGTTGGACTTTGAGTTGCTGTTTTTCGGCTATTATCAGCTGTAGCACTTTTGACTGTTCGACTGGCCAGGTGGGTGGCCTCGCTTTCAAGATTTGCGATCTGTACACTAATTCTAGCTGTATAGGGATGTACATGTATTGTTTTACCTCCGGTATAGCATGGTTAGAGAGCATGAGTTGGGATTCCTTGTTTATTCAGTTTATCATGTGTTTCTTATTATTTCCCCCACATCCTTATTATTGCTATCTTCGGACTTGACCTAGTACCCCTGTCATATGCAGCATGTTCAACCAAACTAGTAGAAAACTCCAACTTGGGCTAGGTTACTTTTATTGCTTTAGACACTTCCATGGTCATCACTATTTCATCTGGACCTCGTTTCTTCCTCACCCAGATAGGGGGCCGAGGGGTCGGGTTATTAGTAGGGTGCATTTACACTCGTGTCGGGGGACCGAGTGGAGTCAGATAGTGGGTTATTGATCAGGGTTGTCTTTTGATTACTGTCTGATGGACACGGGGGGTCTCGGCTAGTAGTGTTCCAGCCAGTGAGTGAGACAGGGTTCTTTTGATTACAGTCGATCTTGTTGATGTGGACTGGATTATAGCCTGCATGGGCCACTAGTGAGCTCGACATAGATGCGCAGATACTTTGCTCGGGTGGGGTCGCGCCCCTCGAGTGCCACTCCGGAGCTAGGCGGGTTACTTGCTATCGCGCCTTGTTGACACAGTCCCTCTGGCTGGCCAGTTTTGGCAGTCACGGACGCCCTACGTAAGTCCGCTCCTCCGTGGATGTTCGGCAGTAGTAGGTAGGCGCAAGTTTGACTGGACCCGATTGTGGCAGTCATTGTAGATTGGGTGATTTGAGTTGAGAGTGGTAGTGGTACCAGGTTACTTCTGTTTCACTCTTAGCATCTAGATAGAGGCATAGTAGCTGTAGTGTAGTTTACCAGCTTTTCTTTCCAGTATTGCATCTGTTACTTTATGCCTCTAGTAGACTTAGTGGGCAGACCGTCGGGCTTGTTGGCGGCACCCACTGAGAACTACTTTGGGATGTAGTTCTCACACCCGTCGTGATGTCTTTTTCCCCAGGGACCTCTACTTCTGTTCCTGCTGCACCGGTTGCTGATCCAGCTGATCGAGGTAAGGGAGTCGCGAGTTAGATCCCTACCAGATGTCATCCTGAGAGTAGCTGTACCTTCACATTTTGAGAGTTCTCGTTGAGCGATCTTGTAGTGGGATCGAGTTTTGAGTTGTACTCTTCTTTCTTTTGAGAGACTTATGTATTTATGGTGAGGACTTGGTCTGTTTATACCTAGAGTTGTATTATTTCTTCAGTATTTTTACTTTCCAGCTCTGATATATGTATAGTGTAGATGCTCTTTTGCAGGTAGATACTACGTTCATACGGGGCTTCCCATATGGGCGGCGGATCTGTTGGCGAGTCCGGGTCGCAGTTTCGACCCGGGGCGTGACAGGCGCGCCCCAAGGCGACGCGCTCGGTCTGATGAACCCTCGATCCAGAAGGTCTTCAAGTTGCGCCTTAAGTTCTTTTAATTTAGCGAAGGCCATCCTATACGGCGCCTTCGTGATAGGTCGGGAGTTGGGTTGAAGCTCGATCGGAAAACAAACCTCCCGCTCGGGGGCATCCAGGCAGTTCGGTGGGGAAGACATCAGGAAATTCCCTCACAACCGGGATGTCGGAGAGTGCTTCGGAGGGTCTCGTGGCCAGGTCCACCGATGCCAGATAGGCCACGCACCCTCCCTCGATCAGCTTCCTTGCACGGGACATGGAAATGATGGGGGAAAAGGAGACGCTTTTGCACGCCAGTTTCACGTTTTTCGGAAACTCAGGGCATAGCAGCCGCAACTGGTGCTTCTCGCTGTCAATCACCGCTTGATACCGCGTGAGCCAGTCCATTCCTAGGACGACATCGTACTCCTTAGAGGAATCACTACTAAATCCCAGGGGCAGGAAAGCCTCCCTAACCTTACCGGGCAGAAGGGTATAAAGTTACGGGCCTCTAAAGACCCTCCGCGGTGTGGACCGACATACACTAGGTAGGGGTTTTCCCTCGATACCATGGGTCGACGCAAAATCATAAGATATAAACGAGAGAGTTGCTCCGGTATCGAAATGGGTTCTAGCGCGGTAAAGAGAAACGCATGTGATACCTGCGACAACGTCCTCCAATAGATACGCCTCCTGAGGGTTTTTAACGAGTAGATGCGGCCTCCTGGTTGGGGCGGTTTGTCTCCTGCTGGTCGTGGCGCCGGTGGTCTAGGGGCTGATGTCACGGGGCTTTGCCTCGCCCCGAGTGCTGAAGTGCTGGTGCTGAGGCCGCTGAAGATGCCGCACCTTGGTTCATGGGGCAGTTGAAACGAAAATGCCCCTGCTGGCCACATCGAAAGCAATGGTCCTATCGTTTAGCGCACTCCGTGACCCGGTGCGCCCGCCGCAGATAACGCAGGGCCTGTCGTCCGATCTCTGCCCCCCTGTAGGAGCGCTCCGGGCCCTCTGGTGTGGTCTCCATCGCTTGGGGGGTCGGTTCCGCTGGATGAGCCGCCCCCGGAAAACTGTTGCGAGCGCTTCCTATCTTCCTGTGGAGAGTGGCCCTCCTTCCTGGCGCGCGTGACGGCGAAGCCGCGCTCTACGATGGTGGCCCGGTCAACCACCTTCTGGAAAGTATGTAAATTAGCCGCGTCCACAACTTGAAAGATGTCGCTTCGTAGTCCGTCCACGAACAGCTGCGCCTTGTGGGACTCGTCCCTTATAACGAAAGGTACGCAGTTCGCCAGTCTTACGAACTCCCTTTGGTACTCCATGACCGTTCGATTTCCTTGCCGAATGTGGTTTAGGTTGTCCTCTAACTGCTTCTTGACACTGCTGGTGAAGAACGCCCCGAACAGCTCTTGTTTAAAGGTGGTCCAAGACGGGAGGGCAGCTCCCTTAGCGGAGTCAGGCCGCACCGTCTTCCACCAGATGCAGGCATTTCCTTCTAAAAAGTGGACGGCCAGGGGAACTCGCTCGTGCTCTTCCATCAGCAGGTCTTCAAATAGTTTCTCCATCGTGTCGACCCACTTCTAGGTTGACCTAAGTAACACCTTAATTCTGGCACAAGACAAAAAAAGGGGACCACTAATTTCCCTCCCCCACAGGCACTCGCGTCCTAATTGTCTATACGATGCTCACTTTATTAGTCAGCAGCTAGAGTGTTTGCGCCCCGTGGATGCTGGCCCTACTATTGTGGTTAAAGTTCACGCTCTGATACCATCTTAATCTGTCACGCCCCGGGGGTCCCAACGCGCGGAAGTTGAGCCACCGAAGCTCCTAGATTAGCGTACTTATTTTATTTTTTTTAAATACGTCGCCCCGGCGCGTGCACAGACCCGCCGCATAGGCAAATTCGCTCCGCGGACGGGCAGAGTCTCCTTTGCACATGCACGGCGTCCTAAGTACACAATACGTCACGTATAGCTTTAACCACATTAGTCCAAGGCACAAGCGCATACACATACCACTCATCAACACATACATTAGGACGAGGCCGATAGTTGTAAAAAGATAAATCATCGCAGAGTTTTGAAAGCGGCGTCTACCCGACGTCCATGTTTCTTTTTCAAACGGTTTTCGCAAACAATTATGACTAGTACTTAAAATTGGCCAAGAGGGGAGAAAGGGTCCTCACTCATGCAACAGTTGTAATAGAAAAAGTGCAACATCCACGTCGATCCCACGGGGGTATCGCACACCACATCTAGCTAACAAGTTTAATAAAGTAAAAGGAGAATGAGTCAACTGAAAACAAGCTACTCAGAGTCCTCAGAACATCGTGCGCGCGGCCTCACCAGCGTCTCAACACTCGCCCCTGGACGAACCTGTCACAAGGTGGGAAGTCAGTGACCGAAAATGACACAATATGCAAAAAGGGCAATAATAACTCAAACCACGATAACCGGAGCAACCCCCTTTGTCTCGGAGTACGGTCGACGCCGTTAATGACCTACCCTGCATCAACAAAACCGGGCACCTCTCCCGACCACCACACGGGCCCCTACCCAGTGTCCCCTGCCGAGCCCCTACCTCGGCCGCCGGGCACCGACCCCGGCTTCACCGCTCACACCCCCACCCGCGGGGGCCCCCATCCTAACGCCACCGCTGCGTGGGGTACACGGGTCAACGTACCACTTTTTCGGAAAAGCACACCCTTGCGGTGGCCAAACCACCGATGTGGTGTAGCAAAAAAGAGCCTTATAATTATTAAATACTTCACGTGTATATATAAATATATAAATGGGGTTAGTATCATAAACGCAATTACTTAAGCTCTATTCTGCCCAAACATGCAAATTGTGTGACTTACACCTTTTTCCCCTACTCCTTGGAAATTTTACCCACCTGAAGGAAGTCTAGAGGTGGTTCGTCCCGTCCTTCACGCCCGTCGAGCTTAGACGTCCCGCACTCTGATGGAACACAGAAGAAAGTCAGACTAAGTAACCAAAAACAAAAGCCGACTTTAAAATACTGACACCGCGGGAGACCCGCCGGATCCTCGGACTTCGTGCGGCTTCCACCTTTGCACGGACCGACCCGTGCATCGCACGCACATCCCGCGGACCCATTCCGCGCGG